>CM046881.1:300859484-301170815 GCA_025667525.1 Glebionis coronaria
AGCATAAACCTCATGCCATTATCGGTTTGGATGAAACTTTCACTTCCCGAGCTCACTCCTACTAAGATGACTCTTGAGTTGGCCAACCGTACTATAGCATATCCGGTGGGAATTGAGGAGGATGTTTTTGTGGGGGTTGATAGATTTACCTTTCCCGTGGTTTTTGTGGTGGTTGATTATGATATGGATCCAAGAGTGCCTTTGATTGTTGGTAGGCCATTTTTGAGAACGGGTTGTACCTTAATAGACGTGGCGAAAGGAGAACTTACAATGCGGGTAGGAGATGAGAGAGTTGTGTTTAACATGGGGAAGTTGTCTAAAAAGTCTAATGAGCCCGAAGCGGTAAAACATATTGATGTTGTGCATGAGGAGGAAACACAAGATGATATCCTTGATGAAGTTTGTGATGAATACTTTTATGAAGCTTGCTCAAGTGGAGATTATGATTTACTTCATGTTGAGACCATTGCTTCCATTACTTCATCCTTGGATATTCATGAATATAAAGAACTAAACTTTGGTGAAACCCCATATGACAATCCATTTTTCCACAATAATAACCATATTCATGAGGACTTTAGTGATGGAGAATATTTTCTTTCTGATACACCAACATATGATGACTATAGTGATGATGAGCTTTCTACTTATGACTCTCCATTTGTTGATGATCATACTTCCTTTGGTTTTGAGGAATCACCAATCTTTGATAGACCTATCTATGATGTTTATGGTGATGAGGCGGATTCTAAATGGATGAGAGTGATGAGTTTTTAGCGGAGGATATATCTTTTGAGTACAATCTTGGTTATCTTGATGAGGAGGGGGACATCCTATATCTAGAATCTCTTTTGCATGAAGATCTTTTACCTATTTCCTTGTCCACTTCAACCCTTTCATGTGAAAATAGAAAACAAGTCATGATGGTTCCTTCAAAGAGCTTGTTGTTACTCATGCTTCCACAACCTTTCTCTCACCATGTGAACTACAAGGGAGAGTCTTCTAAGGCAACCAACACGTGTTTTTTTCCCATCAAGGAACGGATTTTTGATCCTGGCATAGAGCTTGCTAAACCATCTCAGTATCCGCCTGATGCAACAAAAGGAAAACTTGTGAAAGATTTGAGAGTTGTACCCTATCATCTTTTGGAGAACATATGGGCAAATATTTTGGAGAACAAGACCTCACTCTTTTCACCATTGCTTGGGAAGTTAATTGTTGAATTATGTTATAAGCGGGATGGTAATTATGTATTTGATCCTGGGGGATATTTATGGAGTTTTGATAAATGAAAATTTGTTTTACCTCATCATGGAGATTTTTCTTTAGAAAGGGCAAAAAATTTTCTTCTCCATGATAGGTTTTAGACACTTTTGAGTGTGGGATGAGTCGAGCTAGAGACTCATTAACTCAAGCATCGTATAACTAGGTTTAGAGTGTTGTAGGTTAGCAATAAGGGTATAGACTTGGAGATAAGTGTAGGGGAGACCTTCTTTTGTCTTCATGATTGTTTGTAGGGTTGCTCACTCATTTCATGATTTGGAGCTTATGGAGGAGACCCTTGTATCCGGTTCACTTCGTTACTATTGTGATTTTTCATTGACACCTTGTGCTTAAACATGAATTCACTAATAGTTGTCCTTTCCTTAACTTGGGTTAAGCAAAGTCTATTCATTGTCATAAGTGTAGGGGAAGTTTTTATACTTCCATGCTCTTAAACATTGAGGACAATGTTTAGCTTAAGTGTAGGGGGTCTTCTATCGTAGTGACCTTACCTAGAACTTGTCATTGTCTCTCATGATAACTTGGAAAATTAATTTTTCAAACATTTTTCAAATTTTTGATCTACTTTGGCCACCAAAAATATGCATTCATATTTTTCATTAATCATTTGTTCATTTGCATAACACATTTGCATTGTATATATCTTTTCTTTTATCTTTCATCAAAAATATATAAAAAGGAAAAAAAATATAATAAAAACATGATTTAACAAATTTAGACTTCTTTGACATATTAGGCCCGCCATGGATATTTTGACTCAACCCGAGTTTGCTTATCTTAGCATTCTCTAGCTAGTATCCATAACCATGTAGTCCTTCATTGGTCTATTAGGCTAAGCATCCACCAATCTCATTATTTGAGATTTTAAATTTGTGGAGAATGGGAAATGATAGAGTTGAAGCAAGTATAAAAGGGCTAGATAAACTTCATGATAATTACTTGTGGATAAACCCTTCTCTTCTCTACCTCTAATTTCTTCGCATGTATATATGTTAATAAATAATCAAGAACGGTTTTAATTGGTTTGTAATCTCTTATGCATTTTTGTATAATCATTCATGGTTGATATAAGTACGTCTTAAGATTCTAAGTTAAGAACGTTTTATGTGTACAAGACTTATGTCATGCTCAATATTTAGCGGGTGTTTTTCCTTTTCTTCTTTTCAAATTTCTTTGTGAGGAATAAAGAAAAATAAGAGCGGTTTACAAAAAAATGAGTGGCTAGAAAAAAGAAAAAAAAAGAAAAAGAAAAAAATATATATACAAGACTCCCAAGAGGGACAGTGTGGTGTTAATTATAGTGACTATTGAGTTCCAATATTACCTTGACGGGTTGCGGGGATTCAATAGATTGCTCCAATCCAATATTACCTTGACGGGTTGCGGGGTTGAAGATCCAAAGTCTCAAAAAGATGGCGGATGTAAATTATTGCGTGAGTTTTATTTTTCTTTCCTTAGCGAGTGTGTAGCTACTTATGAAAGCATGACATGAGGATTTTACACATAAGGCGAATGACTTATTACTCTTGAAACGGACTTATATTAATTGTGAGCGGTTTTTCAAGTAATGGATGAGAAGATTACTTAGGATTAAAACCGTGCTTCCTTATTTTTGGATTTTACATTTCTTATATTTCACACTTGAAATAATGACAAATTTGTCCACAAGCAATTTGCTCAAATAATAACCGGTTCCACATTTAATTGTCATGAATAAGTTGATGCACTTTTTACTTGTGAATACAATGATCCCATTTTTAAGCTTGATATGGGGAAAGTGAAACTTGAGGGTGATAAATGTCCATGGTACCCAAGCCCTAATCAAAGTCATTGAATTCTTTATGAGTTATTTCCATCAAAACCATTTCAAGAAAAACCAAAAAAAGATATAGATAGAATTGTATTTTGTTCATTGCATTATTAAAAATCAAAATCATGCATCATGTAGTTTAGAGTAGTGTAGATGCATTCCATAATGGCCAAGGTGGATTAATTATGAGGAGAATGTAAAATTTGTGCTTTAATATATAGCATTGCATGAGGACATGACAATGTTCAAGTGTAAGGTATTTGATATGAGCAAAAACTCATATCAATTTATCAACAAATCACCCTAAAACACAAGGAAAATACCTAAACTTTGTGCTATAAAACGGAATTATGTGGTATGTTTTGTGTTTGTGCTCAAATAGGTAAGAAGGATACATTTTCAAGCAAACAAAGGAAAATCAAGCTTAATTTGATGAAAAAGACAAAGAAGGATCAAAAGTGACAAGACTTTGAAGACAAAGGACCTATCTTGACAATCTGCCAAAGATGAAGGACCAAAAGTGTAAATATGACAAAGTCAAGATCAAATTAAAATCTGGTCAACTCTCAAGTCAACTCAGTCAAAGGGGCTTTTTGATCAAGTTTGCAAGTGGAAGGACTTAAATTGCCAAGAGAATGAAGTTACTAGCTCGAAATTACATTCTTCGAAGTACAAGGGCTAATTCTGCCAACTTTGGAAAGTTTATTCAAGCTTAATCCGTGTGAACAAATATTGGCCAATGAGATTGCAAGAAACATGTGCCCAGGATTGCCAAATCACTTCATTTATACCCACTAGCCGCCAGCATTTAATTGGCCAGTATCTCAACAGTGCAAGCGCACTAATTCTCTTTCAGCCAATTAGAGAGCGCCATGCAATAATCAGATTATCCACTAAGGATAATGATCCGTGTGCCAAGCTCTTAACCAATGAAATCTTGCCATGTGTCATCTTCTTCAACACATAGCCCAGAATCGTTCTTGAGCTAGAATCAATTTCAGGAGGTGATATAAACATGAAACTTGCTCATTTTTGAGAGACGAATCCAATGATCACAACCAATTACACTCAAGATCAACAACAAAGAAAACCCCAAATGTGTTCATAATCTGCAAAATTCAAATGAACTGAATTGTACACGTGGAAGCTTCTAATTAGATCTAACACGTCACCAACCCCAACCACTTCACTCATGCAGGCTATAAATACCATGGATTGTTCTCATTTCTTGAGTTGTAGAAAAAGTGTGAAATCACACACACTTTTAGTTTTTCTCTCAACCTTCTTAGTTTTAGCTTAACAACTCAAGAGTCTGACAAACTCTTGAGTCTGTTATAGTTAGTTGTAACTGATTACCAGCCTTGTAACTACTTTCCAGTTCAATCAATAAACATTTTAATTTTCCCTCCAAAATTCTCATTACCTTTCTACTTTTCATACTTGCACTCTGTTACTCTTGTTGCTGATATTGGTTAGTTATGATCAACACTTGATCATAATTGGCTAGTAGTGAAGATTGTAGCTGTTGTATCTGATTTGTTCATCCAGTTCAAGCTCTAGCAGATTTTGGAGAATTCAGTTTATTAATGGCGAATTTTATGGTTGTAGCTGTTGATTGGTTGTTGATTAATGTGTTCTAGTGCTAAGGTGGTGGTTAGCACTAGATTAGAGAGCTCAGCGCTCCTCTACTCCCCAAAGGAGGCCTTAGCTAAAGGTTTTACTTTCTGAATTTCAGTTCCACTAAATTGTTGAATGCCTGCTTTATTCCTAGTTAATTCTACTTGAGTGCATGATAAAATGTGTTTTAGCCTGTCTTTGATCTGATTTCAGTGATTTAGTAGCCTAATTGTAGCTTAATCTTGCTTACAACTTTGATACTTGTCATGTTTTTCAGCTTTTATCAGTAACATTAGCCTTAATAGTCATTTTGGTTTCTAGTTGTTGTAACTCCTTGTTTCTAGTTCTAATACGTTTCATATTAACCATAGAACTTAGTTTGTTATAGCTCTTTACCCAGTTTAGTCATTTGATCAACAAGTCTTCATAAAAGTTTCAAAAACATCAGTAAAGTAGTGTTTGGTATTAGCTTTGATTTGATTTTCAAGTGTTAGTTTTTGGCAAACTTTTGTTCATTTCTAGTCAACAAGTCATAACAAATAGATTTCAGTCACTTACTAGTCAAAATTTTGGTCAAAAAGGCAATTGGTCATAAAAAGGTTTGGGTCAGTTTTATTCAAGCATACTTTCAGAAAGTGTTGATTTTGATTTGACTGGCATTTCTTTGTTACTTGATGAATCACTCCTAACCAGTCCTCATCTTTCAGTCAATATATGAAGTTTGAGTGTGTATAAGGAAACTGTACAGTATCCAATATTGAGCAAGTAATAAGCCAATGTTTAAGATCAAGAGCAAAATCAAGTTTCTGTAACTTGGGCAAAATGAATTTTCATATCTCCATTTCTACTTCAATAACTAGCTAATTTTCTTTCACAATTTCATTCCAAAAGTGTTCCTGGATAGATTTTGGGATTTTAAGCTTTTTGAAATTTCTGGTCAACGAAAGTCAACATAAGCACACTTTTAGCTTATTTTCAGATTCAGAGCTTATTATTTGATCATTTTCATTGAGACTTGATTTCTCGTCTTTCTTTTGAGCTTATTAATAAGAATTTCCATTAAAATCTAGTTGTGTAAGTCTGGCTTAACTGGTAGCTTATTTTGAGCTTATTAGATTCAGCTTATCAGAGTTTTAGTTACTTTCAGCCAAATTCCTTGGATAGGTCTAGCTAAAATTTGATTTTAAGTCGTTTGCAATTGGTTTGATCAAATTTGGTTGAGAAATAAGCTCAAACGAGCTTATTGAAGTTTTAAACCCGTTTTTGTTGAAAAGCTTTTGAAAATTGCATTTAGGTCCTTGTAGTATTAAACTGTTTTTAATCCTAGCTAATCTTTCCAACTAATTAGGGTTTTCAAATGGCAGTCCTTGTATTTTCTGTTTTGTTTAAATTTAGTTAGGCAGTTTCAAATTAGTTGGAATTTAGTTAAATTGTTTGAATAGTTTTCATTTTCAGTCCATATAGTTTACTGTTTTTACACATTTAGTCCTTAGACTTTTTGGCTTTACATTTTTGGCATTTATATTTCAAAGAATTTACATTTCCAGTCCTTATAGTTTGTGGAATTTACTTTTAGCATTTTAATTGAATAAAAACTTGGTATTTGCACTTTGTTTTACATATAACGATATTTTTCATTTTAGCTAAGTTTTGTTTGAATTAGCAATAGAATATCCAAAAAACATTACCAACCAAAAACAATTAAAAACCCGATCTTGTTAGGACTTCAATTTGTTAAGAACTGAGAAAAATGAACTTCATCTATACACATTTCAGCGTCCTTCATGAAAACAATGAGATTCTAAAGACCGAAGAGAATTTTTGAGGGAACGAGATTGACATGAAGTAGAATGAGTAGGCATGTATTCTCTAGTTTTCTCATGATCTTTTAGAGTTTCCAAAGGCATGATTAAGTACCTAAATACAACACAAAAAAATAATGTTCCAATCATTCTTATGTTATATAATGAACAAAGATCAAAGTCAGGAGAATGTGTTTAAGCAATTGCTTGACAAACAAAAGGATTAATCCTTGTCATTCTCATGTTCACAATGTACTAAATTCATCATTGACTAGAACATATGAACTATGCAAAATCAACCATGAACTTGAACATTGGTTTATCAAAAATTCGTTTTTAGGTAAGCATTAAAAGTGCAATTACCATTTTGTTCCTGGGTTCATATCAATTGTATCATTTAACCAAAATAGTTTAGTCAAAATTTGGGTTGTTCTACAAGTGGGTTTTAGTGAAATCGCAATGAATTCGAACCTAAGCAATCATAGTAATATAACTATGTCAACCTACCTTCCTAGTAAGATTCTAATTCAGTATTAATTTAAAAAAAACCCCAATTATGAAAATAAGAACCTTAGAACCGACTGATTGAAATTGAATGATTGTACTTACAATTAATTGATGTTGGAAGAGGGATGAGTGAAACCCACGAATTGAAATCAATTAATCTTGAGTAATTGAAGCTTTTGGAAAATAAAAAAAGGTGGAAAAGGTATGAAACATGTCGCCTCTATGGAGAAGAAAGGGTGGGGGTTTTTTGAAATTGTGATTTTAATAGTATCGGAGTATTTTAGTCACTAGTGGCCGGTTCTTTATCGATAAAGAACCGTGCCTTTGAACCGTGACAATTAAAGAACCGCCTACAGTGGGTGGTTTTTAACCAAGAAAATCAATGAAATTTTGAAAACCAAGTTTTTCTAAAATACTCAAAATGTATCCCCAAGCCTTTTGGAAATCATTGGACCACTTCAATACTAGGTGATAATGCCTTAATGAAGGATTACGAGTTAAATCGAAACCAAAAAAGACCGAATAAGACCGAAACGGAAAAACGACTACTCGTAAGAAAGAAACAAAGAAGAGAGAAACAAAGGGGAGTAAATCAAGACCAATTTCAATGCTCAAGGGACAAGTGAAAATCTTCAAGTTGTAGAAACGAAGAGCTTATGTCATCTATAGTGGTTTAAGACGTTCCTTTTCGGCGAAAGTCTAAACGGATTTGGTAATGAACCATACCAAGCAATTTTGATAAATAGGGTAATATCACTTTCAAGGATAGTCTTAGGCTATTTCAAAATGTGAGGAAAGTATTGATTCACTTTCTCTCCCACATGATCGGACAATTATTATTGCTAAGATTTACAATAACAATATCCTTGGAATATTTCAATTCCGAATGTGTAATATCCTAACTACAACTTATAGAGTAGTTTGGTATCTCAAGGGATTAATCAATCATCCTAGAGATGAGCTCAATTGGACATATTACACATGATATAGGTCCTACTAACCGTATGGGTGCAAACCATGGAACTCATGCTTGATACTTTATGCTACTACTAACTCACTCAACATCTCCCAAGTGAGTCAAGTATCCAAGCAATGATGGTTTGAGAGGGTATAAGAATAGAATCACATACCACAAACAAATGTCTAGGCAAGGATGCCAAGAACAAGCACATAGTCAAGTAATGATCAAAAGAAAGAACAATTGGTCATGTGGAAGGGCGAAAGCGTACCTTAACCTCAAAATGCATTTCAAGTCTTCTAAGAACCAATGCAATGCCTAATTATGACTAATGTGACTAATTAGTATTCAAGGACTAGTATCACTCTCATCCATCTTGATATCATCATTCAATGATGTTGGAAATCAAAGAAGATGAGTCTTCTACAAGTGTAAGCAACTCAATCCAAAATCAATTAAATGATTAATCTTCATGAGTACCTACATATAGCAAGATACAAACTAGTAGATATATTTCAAAGGTAAATCTAAAATGTATAAATACTACTAATCTAGATGAGATGCTATATTACCAATTAAAAGGCATATTTTCAATGAAAAATAGTTTTAACCAAAGAGAAACTTTAGTACAACTAGTCCTTCTAATTTGAGGAGACTACGGATCGATCCAAGCTTTAAAGCACAATATACTTCAAAGATATTGAGTGACCATAGCTCTAATACCAAATGTAGAAACTAGAAGGGGGGGTTGAATAGTTTCTCTTTGGTTTATGTCCTAATTAAAATTTCTTTCAATTAGGTTTGTCTCAAAACTAACTTTTACTTGAAAGCTAGTTACATAATGATTAGGTTCAATTCTAATGCATTACCAATGATAAATAGTAAATGTATGCAATGTAATATAGTAAGTAAGTAAAGGGTAAGGAAAGAAGCAACCTAATAGGGAGACACCAAGATTTATATTGGTTCGGCAATGAAGCTCTATCTTCGTTCCTACTCCACTCCTCGAGTACACCTTACTCGATATTTCCACTATATCCACAAGCTCCCTTCTTAGCGGAGAAAACCTTACAATGTTTCTTACATTATTTTCTGACACTAAGCTAAATGTTGAGATCTAATCTTAGCTAGGACCAATCTACACACGTCGCCTACTTCACCTTTTTTCGACATAAGGCTAGATTTCGTGTTCTAATCGAAAGCTAGAACCAATCTTCGTCGCCTATCTTCTTTTTCGTCACAAGGCTAGATGTCAAGTTCTAATCCAAAGCTAGAACCAATCTTCACAACTCTTCACTTTGGAGCTAAGTGAGAACTCATAAGACACATACATAAATCACTTTGTAGTTTAGTGAGAACTAACACACAACACTTACAACTCAATAAAACATATTCAAGTATACTCATATAACTTGGATCTACACAAGATAAATCCAAGTATACACATATACAATGGATTTACATAAGACTAATCTAAGTATTCACAAATACATTGGATCAACACAACTAATCCAAGTATACACAAATAAATTGGATCTACACAAGACTCAAATAAAAATGACGAACATGACTAGATCTAAGGTAGAATGATCTTCATCAAGGATTCATCTTTAATCACATCATAAGTGTGTGAGTAATCTTCTCTTTAGACAAGGTAAAGAATGGGATCAAGAGGATAATCATAAGTAAACATACTTAACACATTAAGTGATCATTTACAAAAGATTAGGACTTAGAAAAAAGAAAGATGGCAGACGGAATGTCCAAAAAGGTTCTTGGAGAACGTAGATCTGATCCACTATTTATAGGAGACAAAGGCCAACGTATATCTGACCACGGTTCCTTAGTGGTGCCTACGGTTCATTATAACTAAAGAACCGCATAGCCATTTGAGGAACTGTGGTTATAGACTCTGCTCCTTTTTGTCCTTTAGTAGGGTTGTAATATCTGAGGCAAGTTTTACCTTCAAAGGATATTCCTATGGCATTTAGAATATGCCATATTTAAATTTAAATTTCCAATTTTAATAAAACATTTTCTTAAAAAGAAAGTTTATTAAAAATCTTTTGTCACGTTTAACAAAATGTAAGTTTAGGGCTAATCACTTTTATGATCAGTAAACATGATTAAGATATGTTAGTGCAATACTTAAATGATTATTACCTTGATGATAGTGTTTGTTAGATAATTTGTTTTACGATTGTCTTTGACGATAAATGTCTTTTTAATTTGTCGTGATCAAAACTAAGAAAGATTAGTTAGCACTAATAATGTTTTTAGGCATCACTTGCATTAACAAACTTATTAAAGATAGTAAACTCTTTGTGGGATTTGATGAAGATAATTGTTATATTCAGGACTTGGACAAGGGGACCACTCTGGGGACTGGTAGTGAATCTGGGGGGCTTTACCTGTTTGATGACCTTAAGACTAAGAGCTTAGATAAAGTTAACTATGTCATGACTTTTAATACCTCCAAAGACCTGTGGCATTGTAGACTTGGTCATCCTGCTGACTAAATTCTCAATGCTCTCAAGACTAACCTCAACCTTTCTATAAATACTAGTATCTCTGTGTATGAAACTAGCCATAGAGCCAAACAAATAAGGGAACCCTTTCCCTTGAGTGACCACAAATCTAACCATATAGGTGACCTTGTTCACCTTGATTTGTGGGGCCCTTACAAGGTTTAACGCAAAGAAGGGTACAAGTACTTTCTCACTATTGTGGATGACTACTCCAGAGCAGTTTAGACTTATCTTTTAAAATATAATGATGAAGTTTATGACTGGTTGGCTTATTTCATTAATCTTATCAAGATTTTTAGATCTGACTATGGAACTAAGTTTGTTAACAAACATGTTTACTCTTTGTTCTTTGACCTGGGTATCATCCATCAGACCTCTCGCCCTCATACCCCTCAACAAAATGGTATTACTGAATGGAAACATAGACACCTACTCAATGTTGCTAGGAGTCTTATGTTTCAAGGAGGGATTCCCATTAATTTTGGCGTGAATATATTCTAACTGCTGTCTATTTGATTAACATGATCCCTTCTTCTGTCCTAAAAGGTAGGCCCCCCTATGAAATGCTCTATAAGAAAAAAACCAAACCTCTCTCACCTTAAGTGTTTTGGGTGTCTTTGTTTTTCAACTTGTCTAGTAACAGTGATAAACTCACTTCTAGATCTGAAAAGTGTGTGTTGATTGGTTACTCGTCTGTGAAAAAGGCTTATAAACTTTTTAGTCTGGATAATAGAAGAGTATTGTTCTCTAGAGATGTGAAGTTTTTTGAAACTATTTTCCCTTTCAAGATGAAAAACACTAAAGAAAATGATTTGGCAAATGTAGTTGCTACAAGTGATGCTGGACTTTAAAACTTTTTTGATAACCAAAACCTTTTAAGTCCATATGATGATGAGAGAGCTACACCTGGTGAGGATGGTAGGGTCCACTCTACTACTGAGGTTGCATCTGTGAAACCTCATGAGGAGGACTATGCAACCCAAATAGGTGATAACCAACAATATGAGGGCAATCATTATAAAATTAATCCCTCTATCATTTTTATTGAGCATAGTGGGACCAATAATGAAGAAGAAGAAGGGCAGCCTAGCAATAGGAAGTCTACCAGACCTACTAAATTGTCTGCCAAAATTAATGACTTTTTTCGAGATTGTAAGCTTAAATATGGTATTGAAAAACATGTTAATTACTCAAAACTTAACACTATCAATTTTTGCTTTGCTACTACTCTTAACCAATCTGTTGAGCCAGCCACCTACTATGATGCTTTCAAATATAGTAGGTAGGTTGAGGTCATGAACAATGAAATGGAGGCCTACTTAAGAAACAACACTTGGACCTTGTGTGAGCTACCTATGGGAAGAAAAGCCATTAAAAACAAATGAGTTTACAAGATTAAATATAAATCCTCTGGTCAAGTTGACAAATTTAAAGCTAGAGTTGTTGCTAAGGGTTATAGTAGAAAGGAAGGGATTGATTTTGATGAAACTTTTAGTCTTGTTGTTAAAATGGTGACTGTTAGATGCCTTGTTAGTATAGTTGTTTCCAGTGACTGGCCTCTATTCCAACTTGATGTTAATCATGCTTTTCTGTATGGTGATCTTGATGAAGACATTTGTATGACCTTACCTTTTGGTTTTAATTGTCATGATAAGAACAAGGTTTCTAAACTTAACAAGGCCCTCTATGGACTTAAGCAAGCCCTAAGACAGTAGAATGCCAAGTTAACCACTGTCTTGGTTGAGCATGGCTTTATGCAAAGCAAGTTTGACTGTTCTATGTATACCAAACATTTTGGGAACATTTTTGTTGCCCTTCTTGTTTATGTTGATGACTTCATCATCGCTGGAAATTGTCTTGAGGAAATTGAGAGGTTTAAGAGTTTTCTTAAGACAAGATTTATGATAAAGATCTTGGGGTTATGAAATACTTTCTTGGCATTGAGATTCTTGAAAATACTAATGGTATTTGTATGATACAAAGGAAATATTGCCTTGAACTCATTCATGAGTTTGGTTTTCTTGCTGCTAAACCAACAGCAACCCCTTTACCTAAGAACTGTGTGCTTGCAATTGATGAGAGTGAGACTGATAAGTACCTTAAAAATATTTTTGAATATCAAATACTTTTAAGCAGACTCATCTATCTCACCCACACCAGGCCTGATATTTCCTATGTTGTTCATTGTCTTAGTCAACACATGCATGCTCCCTTACAGTCTCACCTAAAAATTGCTTTGAGATTTATTAGGTATCTTAAGAACTCACCTGGAACTAGTATTCAGTTTTATAAGGACCTCTTTGAGAGTATCCTGTTTCACTGATGTTGATTGGGCTAAGTATCATAATACTAGAATGTCTATATCAGGATATTGTGTTTCCTTGGGAATGTCTCTTGTCTCTTGGAAGAGCAAGAAGCAACCCACAGTATCCAGGTCCTCTGCTGAGGCCGAGTACAGGTGTATGGCTAGTGCTACTTGTGAGGTGATATGGATCACCAATCTTATGAGTGATCTCAGAATCAAGAACTTACTCCCTGTGAATTTATATAGTGATAACAACTTTGCTATTTAGATTGATGCTAATCTTGTGTTCCATGAAAGAAAAAATCATTTTGAAGTGGATGTTCACTTAGTCAGGGAAATGGTTCAGGATGGTGTCATTAACACCATCAAAGTTGCCTCAGCTGATCAAACAGCTGATATTTTCACCAAAGCTCATGGGATCTCTCAGCACTTGAAACTTTGTAGCCAGCTAAGGCTTGTGAACATGTTTGGAAAGTAATTGTGTTTGTGGTTGTTTAGTTTAAGGAAGGGTGTTGTTTTATCAAACTGGCCAAGTCCTTTATATTATGTTATTTGGTTGTTTCTTTTGTTTCGTGTTGTGTATGCATGGTCCAAGTTGAAGGACCTATCCTGCCATTTCTCCATACTCGCTTCTTGGGCTCTAGCTGGACTTATGATCAAGTGGGCTTTGTGTCATGGGCTGGATTATAACCGTTGGGACATTAAGTTATGTTACCCTAGCTCTCATTGAGCTAGGGTTAGTAGCTCTCATTTGTAACACACACTTGTGTGTGAACTGCTCTCTCTTATCTCTCTTTCTTTGATAGCCGTTTGTGACATATCAATTGGGGGGTCTTTCATCTTGTATCTAAACATTGTGTGTTGAGTGATTAATGTTGTGAGAGAGATCGGATCACCTAGTTGGGGCGATCTCAAACTATTTCTTTTGTAATCGTTCGGTTAGCACTCATTGATGACTAATCTTTCTCTTTCTATTTTGTACTTTGATTATCAATAAATTTTACTAAAGGGTGGTTGGCTGGGTGAAAGATATGTTCCATATCTTTGTTTATCATGTTTTAACAAAAAAACCATTTATATTTGGGTACGACCATTTAAATTATCAAACTTGTTTTACGTAAAAAAAATGATTATTTTTTTAATTGTTGTTAATATAAGCCTAATAATATTTATCCCAAAATTTTAAAAATAAACACATATAAATAAAATACACAAGTAAAGTAACCTACTTGAGCGAGCGTGGTGAAAACTGAATGCCGATCAAGATTAAGTACGGGTTTTTGACATCTTTTATGTTTAACTACACATAACAATAACAATAATTGTTTGTTCGAAAACATATTTGGTAACATAAATGTAACTATAATTATAAAGCGTAAGCAAGTAAATGCTTACCGTTTGTCACTTCAAAAAATAATTAAGATTGAAGATGTTGGTCATTTTCTAAACGTTTATTGAGGTGCTGTCAAACAAACGAAGGGTTACTATGTATCGATTATAAACATTTCGAAACAAGTTAAGAATCAATTTTATTAACAGTTTGTAATTACACAGATGTAGAAGGCAAGCGAGCAACAAGTTGCACCGCAAGCACTTTTTGAATAGCGAAACTAATTTTATGAAAAATCACATCTGTGGATTTAGATGTCATAACGTTGCTATTCATAACGCGTTGAATTCTCTTCAGAAGTTTCACCGCTTCAGGTGCAAGGAAACTGAAGGTATCAAATGCAAAAGAAATAAACACGTGCTGATTTTCAATGCATGATTTTTCGTGTTTTGTCACTTTGCATGAGGCGGCTTTCAAAACAGTATGACCCGCTATAAAATGGCTACTCAGTCCCACTAGAGAAAAAACCCCAGTCAGATCAACACACGTATGGCTACTCAGCCCCACTTTTCGAAACACTTGTTACCAAAAATAACCATAAAAGAAGAACAACGATCACCACATAAAAATTGACAAGCAACGTTCAAAAGTCCAAATGTTAGAACTATAATTTCTTTTTTTACTTCTAAATGACGAGGCGTTTTTTGTTGTAGCAAGCATCATCTTTTTTATTTTAGTATTTGATATTTATTTGAGTTATTTCATTTTTTATGGGGTTTAGTACAATTTAGTCACTTTCGTTATGGGGTCCTCGGAATTAATATGATGTATCATGTCAAAAGTCAATAACCATTCGCGAACTTTGGTTTATTTTAGTAGATATAAAATAAAATAGTAGACTTTAGATTGTTAGCATGTTTGTGTCATATTCTTTTTATTAGAATAGGTATATCGTATGTTTGATTAAATGTGCTAAAATTAAGGATGAAACTGAGCTAAAACTAAACTAATTATAAATCATAAATTGAAGCTTATATTTTTATAAACTATTTAACAAATTAGATAGATTCAAATTCTTTAATATGAAAGATCCACACTGAGACTCGTTGATATTTTGGTTTTTTGATGGGTTGGAGATAAACATGCGTGTGATGATTTGACAGGGGTTTCTCCTCTCGTAGGGCTAGGCAGTCGAGATTTTACAGCGGGTCAGGCTGCTATAAAAGCCGCCTCGTGCAAAGTGACTAAACACGAGAAAGCATGTGTTGAAAATCAACATGTGTTTATTCCTTTCGCGTTTGATACATTTGGTTTCCTTGCACCTGATTCGGTGGAGCTACTTACGAGAATACAACGTGTTATGAATAGTAATGTTTTGACTCCTAAATCCACAAACGTTGTATTTAATAGACTTGATTTTGCTATACAAAAAGGGCTAGCGACGCAGCTTGTTGCCCGTTTGGCTTCTCCTAATATGTAAATTATAATTATTAATGATATAAACTTAGAGAGTTTTTGTTATAAAATATATAATTAAATTTAGAAGTATTTATAACTTTTTTGTATTATTTTATTATATTATAAAAATATTTAAATAATTTAACTATTGATAAGCTCCAAGTGTATTTCTTCAAGACCGAGCTTATAAATTATGACTTATAGAAGCCTTTACAAATCTTTGTGATAAACAAAAGTTATTTCAAAGACTTAAGCTCTTATAAGCTTTGGCAAGCTAGATGCAAACATAGCTATATGAGTGTGTTGTTTTACCAAGTACATGACGGTTTAAGTTTTATGACATATGAAACATACTTGTGATGTATATACTCTACTTATAATGCACGAATGCAAATCTATTTTATAACTAGTCGGTTACTTGTTTGATGCGACAACAGATATCCGTGATTATATTTTTCAATGAACATTTTTCAAAGTATTTTTCATGGTATAATCTTCAGCAATATTTGTCTGTTATAAATAAGTTGTTACAATTTTTGTATTTGAGATGTTATAAGTGGTTTAATGAAAGTATATAAATATTAAAAGCTATTACTTAATTACAATTTTTAATAGTAACTTTTTTATTTACAAACTATTAAAATTTTTAAAGTAAGTAAAATGTTTTGGTTGAAATTTCTAAACATTCTATCTTATTTTAACCTATTCTTGAATGTGAGAATCAAAATAAATTTAAAGTTGTTATAACTATTTATGGAATTGTTAAAACTAACAATAGAAATGTTGAAACCTAAAAAATATGAAAATATATGATATGTGGAATATTTACGAGTTTAATTATCGTGTGTACATGAGTTAAGTATGAAAATGCAGTCAAGATCATATGATTTGTTGCATTAAGGTGAATGTATAAGCTTCATATGTTCTGAGAGAGTTGAGATCCCCTGGACACAAAATATAGCATAAATCAAATGAGACAATATGAACCATTCATTCATTTTGTATTTAATAGTTAAGATTACTGTTGTCCCTAATTATATGATGATAGATTAAAGAAAAGAGATGTAATAAATATGAATTTTAGAGAGAGAAAGGAGTAAGAGAAAGTAGAGAGAAGAAGGTGATTAACTTGGGAAATTAGATTAAGAAATTATGAGAACATCCACCCTCCTAACATGCTAGGAGGGTACTTATATAGTCCACCCACATGCGGGCTCTCTAATGGACTATATTGTTTTAGGCCGGGCTTGAATAAATGCTTAGTACCTTGAAAGAGGTCTTTTAAGCTAACCATCAAACCCGTAATGTCACGACTATTTTAACTAACTATTATAACGTTCTAATAAATATTACAATATAAACCTATGACCGAACATTCTTGTTTGACTCAATCTTTTGAGGCTAACAATCTCCCCCAATGTGAGGTCATTCCTCTTTGATATTTGGAGTTCAATGGAGATTATGAATTTCGTCATAAATGAGTCTTGAACGTGTAATAGTAATGTTGTTCCTTCATGCTGTGATCTTTGAGCCTTTGTCATTCTCTTTCGACTTTATCTTTAAACTTGAGATCTTCAAATTATTCTTGACCTGTCTTTTCCATCTTGCGATCTTAAGTCTTTATCCACATGCTCATACTTTGCACAATCTTGAAAGCTTGCTAACAATCTCCTTTGATGAGAGGTCATTCCTCTACATTAATTGATAAGGAAGATTTTGATCATCAGATTTGCGGAAGTCTTTAGCTTTCTTGATTGTTGAATGTCTTTGGGCATGAGAATATGGTTTTGAATCTTTGACTTTGCTGAGTACATCGTAACGTCACCTTCTCGAGACAAAACTTAGACACGGACTGAATGGCTTTGACATTCGTCCTAAATCGGTAGCGTTTTACCTCCGGTCGGTGAAGACCGTTACACGATATTAAATATCGTACCTGTGATTAGGTAGATTTAATTAAAAATCTCCTTGACAGGGTTTCGCGGCTGTACTAGCCGTTCTCTTTACTCGACCGTCTCAAAGCAAGACTGCGAACATAAAGAGAGAATCAACTGGATAAATATCCGTTTGATTAAAGTCGTCAATTCAAATTCCTGGAACAAGTTTGATTCATTAAGAATCTTACCATTGTTGCTTTCCAGCTGACACAAGCTTGATTCATAAGAATCTCGGAAGTTACCTACCGTAGCGCTGTTTGATGTTGACGCTAGAAGGATTTACATTCATCACTGTGAATATTAATGAATACCACTCTGAATGTTCTGGCAAGACCATAAAGATATTGCGTAGAAACCTAAAATGAGTTTGAATCAATTCAGAATCAAACCATTGTTGCTTTTCAGTTTACACATGTTCAATTCTAAAAGAATCTTACACATGACCTACCGCAGTGCTGTTTGATGTTAACACTGGAAGGATTTCCACTCATCATTATGAATACTAGGTAGTATCACTCTGAGTGTTCTAGCAATATCGCAAGGATATAGCGTAGGACTCTATTGATCGTCATCCATGTGTCCTAATGAGATTTGATTGATCTCTTAGCTCTAGACTCGATTTGTGCACTTTTACTAGTAGGAGGCTGGAGCAGATGCCACCTATTCAATATCAACTATCTCGGAGTGAGAAAGTCAATAGAAGTCGTATTGATTTCCGTGACAATAAAAAAAACTTCTTTTGAGAGAAGCCTGAGTCAGCTAGGGAGGGGTTGTGCATTACATCACTGGGTCCATGATGCGTTGTCTTCATGATGATTTTGACCCGGTTCCTGCCTAAGTTGTATGGAGGGCTAATTTCTTTATACCCTTTATCCTTACGTTTCTTTTTCATTCTTCAACCCCTTCAATGTTTACCAAGACATCATTACTAGAACCTTGTTGTGATTGTTCCAGTGCTAGCATCAGTACTTAGTCGGCATTCAGCTACGTTCACATTCTACTCCATATTTCCTAAGGACTTCTAATAATCTATTGGATTGTCCCTGGGAAGATCTGTAACACCCCATTTTGATAATGGAATGTCACGCGTAATTATGGCGTGTCATCAAAGCATACAAGGATAAATGTCTAAAACATTACATGACCATAAAAAAGAAATACCGGAATCAAACATCGGTAGTCCAAAAGTAAAGCTCATCACACAAAAACATAAGTACTGTAAATGAAAGGACTAAACAATGTCCATGGAAAGAGTATCAAAGTATAGATAATACATAAAGTAAAGAAAGGCTAGAAAGCTTCCAGTCCATATGCACGTACGCTTAAAGTCTACGAGCGTCCCTGAGTACCTACCGTTTTGGGAACATGAAAAGGAAAACGGCTGAGCAATATGCTCAGTGCACGGATGTACAATAAAGCATGAATAATATAAGCATATAAGCATATAACAGCGGAAGAAACTAAGTCCCGAATAACCCGATTAAGTCTTAGTAAAACTGGTTTTATAGTTTGAAAAGCCTTATGTTTATCTTATAAAAACTGTTTAACATATTATACCATTAGCCAATATAGGTCATGAAAATCCACCGTGCATGAATAATTGGAGGGGTGACCTCATCATGCAAATTAGAGGAGCTGCCTCTAATTTAATATACTGGTTTTGGGTAGGAGGGATCAGCTCCGTGTGAAGGATGCAAGGCACACACCACATTCACACTGAGTAATCTGCTGAAAGACATGTAACTAGGATGCACCCATACGCCCCACATGATAAATATAATAATATGGCCAAAAGCTGAAGGGAGGCCACGAGCAATCACTCCGTCGTGGGGAAGTCATAACACCAGTGCCTCTAGTGTTATGGTTATGGTACCTCCATAACTAGGTGAAACTGGTCATGCATGTATATGGCTTCAAGTATTCTAAATTAAACATAAGCAATCAAACATATAAACTTATACTATGATAAAATAGTTGGCTGCATACGGGGAATCCTAATAAGAAAAGAATGTCCATACTAAAAGGACAAGAATCCGTACCTTATGTCTAGTGAACGAACAAGACGAACGGAAGAGAGTCCTACTTCGGTATCACTAATGCTACATAAATACATACGTGTATAAGTATCTGATTACTGAATATGTAACTGATTTTATGTCATGTCTTAACTTATTTTATACGTTCATGTCATGTTTTACTGTTTTAAGCTTTATACTGTATTTATCCTATGTTCTGCCTGTTCTGATTAAGTATTACTTATATTTCATGTATTATTATACTTGTTGTGTAATAATAAGTAACTTTCTAAAAATAGCAGGTTTCCTAAAATAGAAAGTTTCCAAAAATAGAAAGTTACCAAAAATAGAAAGTTTCCAAAAATAGAAAGTTTCCAAAAATAGAAAGTTTCCAAAAATAGAATGACTGCTTAAAATATATAAGTTTCTAAAAATAGAAAGTTTCCATAAATAGGTTAGCTGCCTTAATTAAATAAGTTTCTAAAAATAGAAAGTTTCCATAAATAGATATAAGTTGGTTAAATAAGCTAGGCATGTAAATTGGTGTATGGATAAATTCCCTTTGCATATTAAAGCGCTCAGATCTATTTTAGCATTTTCAGCATTAAGTTGAGCATAATCATACTCAGGATACGTAAAAATCATTTTTGGCCGATTCTCTTCATGTAGTGATGAATTCTCGGATTCATTTGGAAACACAATCGGATCTAATACCAATCCTAACTTGGTTGCATCGTAAAGTCGTGGGTTGTGGTTAAATGCTTGCTTTGCATACCCCGGGTTAGGTGGTAGGTCTATTAGACGTGATAAAGTGAATTCCTTAAACGATGCATGAAACAAGTGTACTAGATGTTAAGCAGAGTATTGTTTTAAAAGCTTAATTTTAGTTTCTTTAATTCTCTCAGACGTCTTAATTTTCGTTTCAACCCTTTTAGACTCAAGAATTTCGAAATCGGTTTGAAGTTGTTGAAAATTATTAACGACTGACTCTTTTTCTTTAAGTTCTTTCGAAAGATTTGTTCTTAAACTCTCAATTTCTAGCAAATTATCCATTTGGACTTTCCTAAACCTATCAAATTCAAGATTGGTTAAGGTAGTGGTCACTGGAGTTAATTCTAAGGTTTTAACCTTTTCCTTATACAAAGCAAGCTCGACAGATAAAGTCTGATTAACACCGAGGGTTTCAAGGACCGCATTATTCATTTGGCCAAGCATAGATGCCGACACCATATCCAAATCCGGTTGAGCAAACGAATTTGTAGTCATAATAGCTCCCGGTTGTGGTTCACTCAAAGTCTGGGGACTTGCATTGATATTGCTATCATTTTTTGTCTCCTCGTTTGAGTTACTAACCACCGGAGGCTGTTCCGGATACTCAGACACTTGCTCAACTTGATAAGGTACAATACTAGTATCCGTGGCAGTATTTGGTACCTCAGAAATTGTGTCAGCACCATAAAGTGAAACATTTGCCATGAGAGCTGCCTTGGCGGTATTGAGATCATCACAGTCAGAGTCGTATGCATCCAGATCATCACATTGATATGCGGCATTGTTTGTGATAGCTGCTGTGAGACTGTCAGTGTCCGCAACTCCCGAATATGCGAGAAATGCTAACTCTTCTTCATCGAGCTCACGTCCTTGGGCTTGAGCATTCACCAAGTAGATCTTCTCCTGAAACCATGTGATATCCCTTTTCCTCTTGGGCTGCTTACACTCTCGAGCCATGTGCCTTTCCCCTTTGCAGTTATAACATATAATCATCTTCATTTTGCCAGTGTTATTACCCCTTGTAGCAGCAGTGTTAGATGGACGAGCGCCATCAGTAGATGAACTTGGTGTCCCCTGAAGTGGTTGCACCATGACTCTACCATCTTGAATTGTAGCTTGTTGTTGAGAGTTAGAAGAGTTCATTAACTGATTGTTTGTTGGAGCGGGTCCTCTGTAACCTCGTTTGTTCAATGTTTGAGTGAGATAAGCAGACATTTGAGCAAGTATATCAGTAGGATTATACCCTTGTCTAAACTCAGGGACATGAATCTCATCATCACAATAGAATGCTGGTGTAGATTGAGCTACAAGCTGATTTGAGGGAACACTAACATGTTGTGAGTGATGGGGTTGAGGAGCCTCAAGTTGTTGATAGGTGATGGCAGGGTTTGTTGGAGGTTGATAAGGTGAATACTGTTGTGCCACATAAGGTAACTGATGTGAGTCTCATTGTGATGATGTTGCTGGTTGCTTGTATTGTTGGTGATAAGATGTAGGCGGTTGTGGCAAGATCGAATACTGTAGGAAGCTTGGTGTTTGATACAATGGTTGATAGGAAGATTGGTGTCCCAAAGCAAACGGAGAGTTGTGATATGACAATGTTGGTTGATTTACCATTAATGCCAATGGTTCTAGATAAGATCCCTGAGAGATGCGTTTTTGGATCACGTGCTTCTCGTGTTGCTGCAAGAAAGCATAGAGTTGATCTAAATTTGACTTATGAAAATCTCGAATCATCTTGACATCGGTGATATATTGACTCCACTCTTGGGGTAGCGTGTTCAAGAACTTGGTGTTTAGTTGAAACTGAGCAATCCTTAGATTATACACGTTCATATCATTCATCAAAGTAGTGAAACGCCAGTAGTAATCATGAAGAGTTTCCCCTGGAATGTAAGTAAACCTATCAAACAAGTCATAAAATTGACACTCTCCTTCTTGCTTAGTTAGAGAAGTCCCTTGTAACAAAACAGTTAATTGATCCCAAAGATCCTTTGCCACTGTGTGTTCACTTACCATTCTATAGATATCGGGTCGAAGGGCTTGAAGTATTGTCTGAACGGCCTTTTCATCTGCATCGGCAATGAGTTTGTTAGCATCCGGTAACTCATGATACAACCTTGTCCGTGTCACGTTGTTGACAGTAACTTCTCCCCAATCTAGTGGACCGTTTTCAATGGATTGAAGCATAAGTCTACCATTGGTTTTACCCATGATGTAAGTTTTCATGTGACCTTGCCATGCTTCGAATAAGTCTTTGATGAGCAATGGTGGGCGAGTGTCGGTACCCGAGATGATTGAAATATCGATAAGCGATGTCATTGTTGGCATATATGAATTTGAATTCAATTTATGATCCCTTGAATAAAGATTATCAAAAATGATCGAGCAATGAAATAAGGTTATGTGTTTTTGTATTGTTGAATGAAAGATGTTGTTTATCTTTTTTTTGTGTGTTTTTGAAAATTACCAAATTAATGCACAATAGAAAAATCCTCTAAGTTATGCAACTTTTTATCCCAAAAAGCAAATTCTATCGGAATGTCTCAAGTATCGGAATGTAGGATCTGTCGGAATACCCCTTCTATCGGAATGTCTCAAGTATCGGAATGTAGGATCTGTCGGAATACCCGCTGTAACACCCCACTTGGATAAGTGGACCGTTACGTGTATTTATGGCGTGTCATCAAAGCATAAGGTAAATGTCCTAAAACATTAACTGACCGTAAAGGAATACCGGAATCAAACATCGGTAATCCAAACATAAGCCCAAAACATGAAAAGTAAAATACTGAAGGAAAGGACTAAAAAATGTCCAAATAAGCAGAATAATGTAAGAAATGCATAAAGTAAGAAGTCTGAATAGCTTTCATCCAAATGCACATGCTCTCAGAATCCTAAGAGCGTCCTGGTGTACCTGCCGTTAGAACATCAAAGGAACTACGGCTGAGCATAACGCTCAGTGAACGGATATAAAGCATGATAGGGAATTACTAAAATGAAACATATGATAAAATACTGGAGCTGTAAGACTGATAAGTAAAGTTGCAGCGGAAATCTGTGTATAATCTGTAAAGCCTGATTTATAATTAATAAAGCTGAACTGTTATCTGTTAAATCTGAAAACATGCATTTACTGTAATTTAATTGCCAGAGCTTATATAGGTCATGTGCTGTAACAACGTTGCATGAATAACTGGAGGGGTGACCTCGTCATGCTGTAGAGGGGTGACCTCTAAATAACTGTGCTGGGTGGAGGGATCAGCTCCAATGTGAAGGATATAGAGCACACACCACATTCACCTGTTAAACTGTAAACTGTAGCCTAGGATGCATCCATACGCCCCACTAATAATACTGATAAAATGGCCAAGCTGAGCTGAGTGGGACGATGCAGGATATCACTCTCCTACATGTGAGTCACGACACCGGTGCCTCTAGTGTCGTGGTTACGGTACCTCCGTAACTAGTACATAAACTAATCATGCTTGTATATAATGCTCAGGCAATTTATTTAATTCTTAACATGATTACTGATAAGTTTAAACATATACTGGGGAAAACATTTGGCTAAAGACGGGGAATCCTAATCATGCATAGAAAGGAAGTCCTTACTGAAAGGACGGAAATCTGTACGACTGATCAAATAAATGAAAGAAATAGCGAATCATAATGGTAGAGTGATAAGGATATCCGTACCTTATGAAATGCGCAAAATAAGCCGAACACAAACGATAACGAAAGTCAAACAAGTGTCACTGGAACTATAAAAACCAATGATTATATAATTATTATCTTATTAAGTCTTATCATTTAAACATGCCTTAATTAAGGTTTTCAATATATTTCATATTTGACTAGTGTTACATTATTATTCTATAGTATCTATTTGCAACTAAGTGTAAAAGTCAAGGACCAAATGTGTTAATTCTTGAATATTTATATGCAACTAGTTTGATAAATGAGGGTTAAATATGTAACCTTAAAAATGACCACATGAAAATGACGTGAAGTTTGCTATCATTTTTCAAAGCAACAGAATTGATAATATTTGTTTCACTTATTTGGTTCGACAACATTTGTGTTACTAGCAACCATGTTGTCAATCATTTTATGCATCAGTAATGTTATGTACTCGATTCAATAAGCATTAGTTCACGAGTAAATGATTTTACGACACTAATGGACCAAGTGACTACCATTCAAAAAGCATCAAAATATTTCTCATGTTCATCTGTTATATAATTTAAGTGACATGTTTGCAGGTGTGAATGTTTAAGTATAAGATGAAACAACTAATGCATGAAAGATAAATTATCAAAACGTGAAACGAAGTTCATGAGTTTACCTCCAAACTAAAAGAGGATAAATGGAGGTCGAAGCCGAACACAAGTACTAACACCAACCAACAAAGATCACTAGATTCGGCAAGATACGAACGAGACTATAAACCGAACGTGCAAGAAGGATATGTGTGCCAATGACATCAACCGTGGTCACAAACTAAAAAGAAAACGCAACGCAAATGAACAATCGTATTCGATCCGCGCGATCTTTTACCATCACTATGGGCAAGATGGCCACACATCCGAACTACACCAACTCGAACATGAGGTGAACTCATATCAGATTACAGCTCCAAACGAGCAGCAAGGTAGCCATAAATCCAACATGATCACAGCCATAACTCCGACATGATCATGAATGAGAACTTCGTTCAAACATGCTCTTAATTCTTCTCTCTTGTTTAGAATTCTAAAACTTCGTTTTAGCCAAAATAGTTAGATCACTTTTAACCAATATGTTAGTATAACGGCTGCCATTTTTCTGCTTAAGATTGTTACATCTATCTATGGAGCATATATATAAATATCAATATGGAGCGAACCCTTCGTAAGAACCGTGTGAAAAGAAAGGAAAGCATTTAAAGCTTTTAAATTTGTTGTCAATTTCTTATCTTCTGTTAGCGTGACTTTCACAATTTAGGGAATAAGATAAGACGCTAGAATATGAGATATATTTCTTTGCTATAATTTAACATATTGATTTTTATTGTCATTTTTTTTTCTTTTTTTTGTAAATATCTTATATTAAAAATTAATAATACACAAATAATTATAATCACATCTTTTAATATCAAATGTTTATTATTTAAACATTAGGTTATTCAAATAAATAAATAAAATACAAAACCAGAATTTTGGGTTTTACAACTCTTCCCCTCTAAAAAAAATAATTCGTCCTCGAATTAGAGACACGATATTACTGCGGTTTTACAATTCTTCCCCTCTAATAAGAGAAATTCGTCCTCCAGTTAAAGGTAATAAGCTGATGAAGTTATAAAAACTTGGAAAGACCCATAGGCTGAAAGAATATGAAAGCTGAATGGGCATATAAGCTAAAACATAATCGTCCTCGAGTTAGGACATAATGCTGCTGAAAGAGTATAGCGTGACCTGACTGAAGAGAACATGGAACATAACATGACTGTAAGAACTTAACTGAATTATTTAAGGAAAAGGATGAGAGGTCCGGATGGACTTCTTTGTTTCGAGTGGCTTCCCGCTCGAAACGATTCCTTCGACGGTCTAAACATAATGAACAAAATCTTGGTCCTGATGACATTGTCCTGATGATGCTGAATAGTTTCTGGTTCCATACTTAAGATGGATTTTCTGAATCTGAATGAATAAGCTATAGCATGAAGTATACCTGAAACGGTACGTAGAAATATTCTAAAAATATAACATTTATATTTCTGGGCAAGCTGCTGAAAACATACCGGGACGAACTACGTGAACAATTGTGAACGTGCTACATGAGCAATTGTGAACGTAGTTTGTGATCATCTGATTAACGCTGGCATGGAATATGTCGTGAACGTGATACTAGACATATCATGAACGTATGCTGACTAAGGAAGGAATGCCAAACGAGACGGCCTGAGAGGTGAAACGTCTGCCTGGTTATGGAATAGTTGTGCTAAACTTGAGTCTGGTCTCTCAAGCTTTCTGTAACCGTATTCGGTAATAAACTGAGAAACGTGTATCGTGAAATGGCACACGAACTTGAACGTGAACAATGTTATTAACACAAACGTGAGCTTAAGTTATGAGATAGCATAAAAGGTGAACTGAAACAACATCATACCGCGAATGAGACGTAAACGTGAGAGTGAAAATAAACATGAATTTAAAGTGGGCGTAAACATACACTTGATCGTGAACATGAATTCTGTCTGATATGATGGTCAAAGGAATGCCTTGAATTCGTACGATTTACTGTTGGATTTCAAAATTTTCTGCAGATCTGCTACTACGTGATCCTTTCGGATGAAAGAAACGCGCAGGCTGATTACATGGTTGATGATAACTTAGATAGTATCATTCTTTCTCTGAGCCTGTGGTAGCTGATAACAATTTCATGGGATTTCGTCTCATTTCTGTTCAGAAATTTCTAAGGGTTGTAGTAACTCACTAACATGACGGCGTTCTATCTTGAACCTGCAGTAGGTCAGGCATCTAGATATGAACATAGCTGCATTAATGTGTGATGCGGATTCTATTAAGGTTTTGCCTGGAATTATGGAACATTCTGGTGGAAATCTGGTTGAATAGTCATAAAACATTTTTAGTGAGAACTATCGGCAATTTCTGCGGTAGTAGTCACTTGAGCTCTAGAAAATTGTACTTCGTTCACAGGCGTCAGTCGGGACCATCAGGTGATGGCCTTCACCTGCGCAGGATTTCTGAATTTTCTTTCTGCTGAAATAGGGTGGCTCATAAATTCCACTTTGTTCATCTGGGATATACCTTTGGAAAGCTGCTCATATAATTTTCCCATATCTGAAAATCTGCATGTCCGTGAAAAGACGATCTTAAGTTCTTCTTTAGGATTTAGTAGCTCGGAATGTGATCAATGAATATACTGACGATTTTGTCTAAGAATTCATGGGACAAATTTTATTCATAATTTTCATACTATAGCTGGGCATTAGGGAGCTCAGACGTATAAGTCAAAATTTTAGAGGGACTATAACATGTTCAACAGCAATTTGGAAAACATCATGTTCTTCTCTCACCACTGTTGGTGGCATGATCGCGAATTGTTCTAGAAAATGTTTGACGTCGTAGCAGTTCAAGTGAACCTTCTATACGTGAGATGACATTGACTATGAATGGTGATCTTGGAAAGTTTTCCGGTGATCGATACATGATTTTCATGTTACCGGCCCTCTTTCTGATAGACAAAAGAAACTGTACACTTCCTGGTGGTGCGCTAGGGCGAATAAGGCCTCGTTCTGGTAACCCTTGCAGCAATTGCTGCAACTCTTTTAACTTAGCTTAAGCCCTGTGATCAAGAGTTCTGAAAAACAGGTTCTGTTCTTGAGACTAGCTCGATGTTAAATTCTGCCTCATGGTTAGAAAGGAATTTCTAGAGAACTTTCTGAAATTATATCTGAGCACTCTGGAATGAGCTGCTGATCATGAATTTTAAGGAATCTCAGAAGTGAATTTATAACTGGTAGCTAAAAGTCTTCGTAGCTATGGACTGATAAGTCACGCACTTGTAAGGCAGAAATAAATTGTACTGATTTTTCTGGCAGCAAGTATAATGAATATATTTGGGATTTAGTAAGACGGATCTCGTCGTTAACACCAAATAAGAATTTAATAAACATGGTGATACTGTTGAGTCCTTTATGGCTGAGAGGCATGTAACTACCTGATCTGAGATAAAGCTGACATAAGAACACATGAAGTAAACATGGTGACTTTTCACTGAATGTGTTCGTCTGTAACCTCACATAATGAATACTGTGTGTTTAACTTGAATAATACTCTAGTTGTGGTGACTGAATTTTTAATGATCTGATTCATGCGTGGCATAGTAGAACGGGTATACCCCTTTTCTGAAAGGTACCCTAAATTACTGAGGACCTGGTTTAGAAACATACTGGAGTTATGAGTTCTGACTAGTATTTTGAGGAAAGATTCGTATGACGTGTACCATGTCTGGTGTCCTGATAAGTGTCTTCCGAAATGATACTTAAGACCTGTGTCTTGACTGTTGTCTGGACATGTATTTTAGTAGATGAATATGGACAAGGCTGAAAAGTTTTGGTAACTGTTAGGATTGGCGGACCGGTTAGACTACTGACCTTTGTATTTCTGGTCACGTCCGTACCGGAGTTCCGATGGTTACTGGCTGATTAATTATAAGCATGGTGGTTGTCACTACTGCTTTATCTGTCAATTTAAGACGGTCATTATCATGACCGTGATTCATGTAACTTTTCTTCTGAGTGGCCGGCTGGTTTCCGGTTCCCACTCTTCTGAATGAAAGGTTAGCTGAGTGAAGTGTGACATCTAGATGAGAAGGCAAAAGTATGAAATGGAATGGTAGTGTCTGATGGTTGAAAATTATTCTTGTCAGAAATTTCAAATTTATAGTTTTCGTCATTGTTCTGCAGAGTCTTAGTAGTATTGACGGCATCAGCATCTTGATAGATCTCCAAAGTATCAGCAGCATCAGCATTTGTGAGGTCTTTAACGCGTTAGCAGCATCAGCATCTAGTGAAATCTTCAACTCACGAGAAGCATCAGCACCTGGTAGAATATCGACAAGTGGAAACGCCTGAGATGATCGAGTGTCGATTAGCAATATCCATGAGTAGGGTACCTGGTGTACACCTGGACTACTGTACATGAAGTACAAAATGAATACTATGAAGCATATCTGAGACACTGTACGTGGAGTACACATGAAATACTGTACATGGAGTATAACTAAAACATTGTACATGGGGTACATATGGAATACTGTATATGGCACTGGTGGAAAATTTATGCGATGATCGATACTGGTGTCGCTTGTCTGACATGGTCAATAAATAAATTGAATTAACGGTAGTAAACTGCTTTGAAATACGTAACATGATAGGCTGACAATTCCTGCATCGACTTACTGCTGGTTGTATCGAGGCTGAAACGTATGATATAATCGAAGTCCCAACAGTGGTCAGCATGAAGCATGATTAATGAAGGCCAATCAAGATTTATCATGAAAACGGGTTTTTACTGAAAAATTTTTTTTGTGTCTTAGCATGGAGACGTTTATTATTCTGCTGAACATAAAACCCTCGTAAGGAGACATGAAACTGAAACAGCGTGGAAGCGACATCAACTTGAGATTGTGCGAACTGGATTGTTATAAAGACTATAAGAGTATAGTCAACTGAGGTTTAATATTAACTGGTGTGGATGGATATGGTTTAATTCACAGTATTCATAGTAGGAAGCATGTGACTATGTATGGGCAATTCTGGTTCGATCCATACTCGTCAAAATTTCATGAGAACTGTCATGTATAAAATTTATAATCTGGGACTAAATATGGTTGGCTGTAGTCCAATCCATACTTGTCAAAGTTTATGAAATGTCCTGATAAGACAAAGGTGAACAACTGTGGATCGATTCACAAAAAAAAATCATTCGACTGAATAGCATAAAAATTTGATCTGAAAAATATAGTGAACGTTTTTGGGTCGGTTCACCAAGACGAAAATTCGCTAAAAAGCACATGCGACTAAATATGGCTAGTACTGTACCAGCCTTTTACTTAGTAAAATTTTTTTAAGAAATATCGACTGATAGCTGAAGAAAACTGACTGATAAATGCATGAGAAACATAAAAGATAACAACGCCAAAATCTGGGAAGTTCCTAGTGACTACCCACTAGTCACATGTCAAGTTTTAGAGCCTACAGGTCGAACCTATAGGCTCTGATACCATAATTGTAACACCCCACTTGGATAAGTGGACCGTTACGTGTATTTATGGCGTGTCATCAAAGCATAAGGTAAATGTCCTAAAACATTAACTGACCGTAAAGGAATACCGGAATCAAACATCGGTAATCTAAACATAAGCCCAAAACATGAAAAGTAAAATACTGAAGGAAAGGACTAAAAAATGTCCAAATAAGCAGAATAATGTAAGAAATGCATAAAGTAAGAAGTCTGAATAGCTTCCATCCAAATGCACATGCTCTCAGAATCCTAAGAGCGTCCTGGTGTACCTGCCGTTACAACATCAAAGGAACTACGGCTGAGCATAACGCTCAGTGAACGGATATAAAGCATGATAGGGAATTACTAAAATGAAACATATGATAAAATACTGGAGCTGTAAGACTGATAAGTAAAGTTGCAGCGGAAATCTGTGTATAATCTGTAAAGCCTGATTTATAATTAATAAAGCTGAACTGTTATCTGTTAAATCTGAAAACATGCATTTACTGTAATTTAATTTCCAGAGCTTATATAGGTCATGGGCTGTAACAACGTTGCATGAATAACTGGAGGGGTGACCTCGTCATGCTGTAGAGGGGTGACCTCTAAATAACTGTGCTGGGTGGAGGGATCAACTCCAATGTGAAGGATGTAGAGCACACACCACATTCACCTGTTAAACTGTAAACTGTAGCCTAGGATGCATCCATACGCCCCACTAATAATACTGATAAAATGGCCAAGCTGAGCTGAGTGGGACGATGCAGGATATCACTCTCCTGCATGTGAGTCACGACACCGGTGCCTCTAGTGTCGTGGTTACGGTACCTCCGTAACTAGTACATAAACTAATCATGCTTGTATATAATGCTCAGGCAATTTATTTAATTCTTAACATGATTACTGATAAGTTTAAACATATACTGGGGAAAACATTTGGCTGAAGACGGGGAATCCTAATCATGCATAGAAAGGAAGTCCTTACTGAAAGGACGGAAATCTGTAAGACTGATCAAATAAATGAAAGAAATAGCGAATCATAATGGTAGAGTGATAAGGATATCCGTACCTTATGAAATGCGCAAAATAAGCCGAACACAAACGATAACGAAAGTCAAACAAGTGTCACTGGAACTACAAAAACCAATGATTATATAATTATTATCTTATTAAGTCTTATCATTTAAACATGCCTTAATTAAGGTTTTAAATATATTTCATATTTGACTAGTGTTACATTATTATTCTATAGTATCTATTTGCAACTAAGTGTAAAAGTCAAGGACCAAATGTGTTAATTCTTGAATATTTATATGCAACTAGTTTGATAAATGAGGGTTAATTATGTAACCTTAAAAATGACCACATGAAAATGACGTGAAGTTTGCTATCATTTTTCAAAGCAACAGAATTGATAATATTTGTTTCACTTATTTGGTTCGACAACATTTGTGTTACTAGCAACCATGTTGTCAATCATTTTATGCATCAGTAATGTTATGTACTCGATTCAATAAGCATTAGTTCACGAGTAAATGATTTTACGACACTAACGGACCAAGTGACTACCATTCAAAAAGCATCAAAATATTTCTCATGTTCATCTGTTATATAATTTAAGTGACATGTTTGCAGGTGTGAATGTTTAAGTATAAGATGAAACAACTAATGCATGAAAGATAAATTATCAAAACGTGAAACGAAGTTCATGAGTTTACCTCCAAACTAAAAGAGGATAAATGGAGGTCGAAGCCGAACACAAGCACTAACACCAACCAACAAAGATCACTAGATTCGGCAAGATACGAACGAGACTATAAACCGAACGTGCAAGAAGGATATGTGTGCCAATGACATCAACCGTGGTCACAAACTAAAAAGAAAACGCAACGCAAATGAACAATCGTATTCGATCCGCGCGATCTTTTACCATCACTATGGGCAAGATGGCCACACATCCGAACTACACCAACTCGAACATGAGGTGAACTCATATCAGATTACAGCTCCAAACGAGCAGCAAGGTAGCCATAAATCCAACATGATCACAGCCATAACTCCGACATGATCATGAATGAGAACTTCGTTCAAACATGCTCTTAATTCTTCTCTCTTGTTTAGAATTCTAAAACTTCGTTTTAGCCAAAATAGTTAGATCACTTTTAACCAATATGTTAGTGATAGGTGTGTAAACACCCATCTTTTCTACCACTTAACTACAATAATAACCGGACCAAAACGTGTATTTTATGTCTTTTATGTCGGAATTATGCGTGGTTTGTGTTTTTGTTGTGATTTAGGATGAAAAGGTGAAAAATGGATAAAACACGGACATTCACGGGCATTTATGGACTTTTATTGAAGAAAAGGATAAAAGACGAAGTCAAGAAGTCAAGAGTGCAAAAAGAACGGAAGTCCACGACCAATTCTGAAGATTTATCGAAGAAAAAGTCAAAAGACGGAAGTTTATCAAAAGCCGGAGAATTCAAGTCTATTTTATTGAAGAATTTAAAGACGAGTTCAAAAGAAATCCCGAAGTCAAAAGTCCCTTAAAGTCCAAGATTAAAGAAGATTAGAAGAAAAGGACTAAGTACGCAATTAATGAAGATTAATAAAAGGAGGGACTTAAACTTGTAATTAAGAAGAAAGGAAAGAGGGGAGGAAGCTTCCTTAATCCTCCCCTATAAATAGATTAGATTAGTTATCATTTCACTCTTGTTGGCTAAGTGTGACAATTAGCTCTTCCACCATTTTAAATACTTGTCATTTACATTAATTGTCAATTTAATTACCTTGTCTTGCACCTTAAATTCATTTAATTTCAAGTAAGTTTCCTTTTAATTATTGTTAATCTTTACTTTATCTTGTCAATCTCTTATCTACCTTTCTTATTCTTTGATTTGTGGTGTTTATGTTCATGTTCATGCTTTTATTTTGATCCAAAGTGTTTTTGATTATTGTGGTAAAAGTTGTTTAATTTCATGTTTTTAATTGTTTATTGATGCTTATTCATTGAATCGTTACTGTTTATATTCATACGTGTGTTGATTTTGGTTACTTTTTATTGTTTTTATCTGCTACTGTATGTTCCTTGTTCTTCGGATGTGTTTGCCTGTTTCTGATCTTTCCAGATAAGTTCCGAATCAAGGCTGTTCATTCGGAAGTCAAAAACTTCCGAATCAAGGGAAATCTTCCGACTCAAGAAGGTTCATTCGGAAGTTATAAACTTCCGAATCAAGGGGTTTCATCCGGAACGTTCCGAATCAAGGAGTGACCAAAGACTTCCGAATCAAGGCAACAAGTGAGAATTCCGAATCAGCAAGTTCCGAATGAGAGATTGTTTTGGATAAGTGACATATTCAGACAAGTTTGTTCCGGATCAAGGATTTTGGTAATATTCCAAGTGAAGAAGAATCATTTCAACCAAAGGTGACATTTAGGACGAGTGATTGTTCCAAACGAAGGTTTATTCCGAATGAGCTGTATTCAGGTTCTTATTAGCTTTTATCTTTAATTTTTGTCTTCAAGCTTTATTTTACTTCCTTTTATTTAATTGCACTTTTAGATTATTTGCCTTAGTTTTAGTTGCACTTTAAGTTTGCCTTAGATAGATTTAAGTTTACGTCATTTTACTTTAGTGCCCTTTAATTTTAGTCACGTTTTAAAATACTCGCACTTTACTTTAATTAGACTTAGATTTACTTTAAGAGCACTTTTACTTTTAAGTCTTTGCATTTAAATTTAAAATCACCCAAAAATATTCTTTTTCACCAAAGATCAACTAAGTCACACATAGGAGCCTAGATCAATTCGTTAAGATACCGAGAACAACAATTGAACCTAGTAAAAATCCTAGTTATCAAATGGCGCCGCTGCCGGCTCTTTTCGTTAAGATCAACAGTTTTCTGTGCTAGACACGTTGCTTTTTGGGATCCGTTCACTTGTGAACGTTATTTTTCTTGCCTAAAAAATTCAAAACCAAAACCACAAAAAAAACATTAAAAATTTCAAAAAAAATCCAAAAAGATTTTCTTTTTATTGTGTATATATATTGTCTTTGTGTTTGGTTTCTTTTTCTTTTGCATTTTCAGGTGTATGCGTACTAGATCTTCTAACTACCAAGAGCCCGAGCCTCAAGAAGATTTAGATATGGCAGGTGTTAACAACAATAATCAACTACCGCACCTCAACAATAATAATAATAACAACAATGCTCTTCCACAGCCCGATCTTCGGACCATGGAGGAACTTTGTCAACCAACCATGTTTGGACGAGGAGGACCGATTGCGCCGATGCAAATCAACGCTCCTGAGTTTTCGTTGAAGCACCACATGATTCAGCAAGTACAAACAAACCCATTTAGAGGATTGCCTGATGATGATGCCAACAAACACTTCGACAAGTTTATTACAATCACCCAAAGCATGAAGTTGCCTGGGGCCACAATGGATGTACTCCGCCTACAACTCTTCCCACATACTTTATCGCATCATGCCGAGAAATGGTTTGATCGTCTCCCGAAGAATTCTATTCACACTTGGGATGATATGACTCAACGCTTTCTTTCGCGCTACTTTCCACCATCCATGGTCACAAGCCTTCGCAATCAGATCAGCGGTTTCATGCAAGATCCCGATGAATCTCTTTTCGACGCTTGGGAGAGATATAATGTCTTGATCGACCGATGTCCAAACCACAACATGCTTCCGGTCACCTTGATCGATACTTTCTACAACGGATTGACTTTTCGAGATCGTGATACGATTAATGCAGCCGCCGGTGGCACATTCATGAAAAGGAGACCCGAGGAGTGTAGAGAGTTAATAGAGAACATGACTACTCATCATAAGAACTGGGATTCTTCTGCTTCTTCTAGAAACAACACGAGAGTCAATGTTTCCTCTACCTCAGCAAACCCTGAGATGACCGAACTCACCCGCATGATGGCTGAAATGAGCAAAAGTATTACGCTTCTCGCTTCAAACCAACAACAACATCAAGTTAAAGCAGTCGCTAATCCTTGTGAAACATGTGGCGGTCCTCACTCATACACCGATTGTCCTTCGACACAAGGAAATCCGGAAAATGTGTATGCAGCTTACGGTAATTATTCACCGGAAAATTACCAAGCTAGACAACAAGGGGATAGAAATCTGCTGAGCTACCGTTCAAACAATTACCTTTCACCAGGTTTTTCTCCTCAAAACCAAAACCCCGCCAACAACTACAATAGAAGCAACCAAATCCCACCTCGTGCTTCTAACCCTTATCAACCACCCTCCCAACAACACCCACCCATTAACCCCGATGTTGACACAATCATGAGAACTCAAGGTGAGCAAATCAAGAATCTACAGAGCCAAATTATCAATCTGAAAGGAGATATCTTAAAGCAAGGTAATGACATCAGAAATGAGGTTCGTGAAAACCTTCAATCCTCCTTCATCACTCAAACAACTGAATTAAAGAATCTATTGGCTAGTTTCTTGCCCGAAGCTCAACCTTCTTCTTCCTCGGGTTCTCTACCTTCAAACACCGTCCCCAATCCGCGAGCTAATGTGAGTGCTATAACTACGCGTAGTGGACTTACCATTATCGATCCACCTATTCCACCACCATCATCCACACCTCCTTCACCACCATGTATCCCTACTCCTCTTACACTTAGTGATAGTACACCATTACCGTCTCCGCCTCGGAATGACGATGTATCTCGGAAGGACCCTTCAACATCACAACCTTCACCAACTACACCTCCACCTAACCCTTATCAGCCCCGAATCCCATACCCTTCTCGCATAGGCAAGACCAACGAGCTAACCAAGAATGACTGTAATGTAATGAAATATGTGGATATGCTATCTAAGATGACCATCAACATTAGCCTTGTTGAAGCACTTTGCCACATGCCGAAATTTGTTAAAGCATTCAAGGACTTGCTTAGCAAGAAGGAGAAGTTGCTTGAACTCGCCAACACACGCTTAAATGAAAACTGCTCTGCAGTCCTTCTTAGAGAACTTCCGGAAAAGCTTGGAGATCCCGGTCGTTTTGTGTTGTCTTGCGTATTCAACAAAACTGAAGAATTTACTGCCCTCGCTGATCTCGGGGCTAGTATTAATCTTATGCCACTCAGTGTTTGGAAAACACTATCATTGCCCGATCTCATTCCTACAAAGATGACTCTCGAACTTGCAAACCGCACTCTCGCTTACCCCGTTGGTATAGCCGAAGACGTGTTTATCAAAGTTGGCACATTTACCTTCCCGGTCGATTTTGTCGTAGTTGATTATGAAATGGACCCTCGTATTCCTTTAATACTTGGTCGGCCATTCTTGAGAACCGGACGTGCTTTAATAGATGTAGCCGAAGGTGAGTTAATCTTACGAGTCGGGGATGATTCTAAAATTTTTAGAATGGGGAAGCTTACAGGCAAATCCTTTGGAGGCCGAGAATCAGTGAATATGATAAATGTGCTCGATGACTTTACCGTCTACGATAATCCTTTATTCGAGTCTTCCACTGATAATCCACTCTTAGAAGATAATGTGGATGATTCTCACTCTACTTTGGACGCTTCTCCCATTTTTGATTCTTCACCGATCTTCGATGCTTATGATGATGATGATTCTAGCTCAGACTCGGATGATTTTGATTGTACTTCTGAGTATCCCGAGCTGCCTACATATGATGATTTCGATGAGGCCGATACTCTCTCGAGCGATTCTTCACATGATGAAGATCCTCCATCATCACTCGATCCTACCTTGGACGATTATTCATTTGAGGAAGATTTCTCTGAATTCCTCAACACATACTTCCCTCATGAGAGTGATGCTCCTCCTTTTGACTTTGAAGATTATCGTCTTGATCCTACTTTGGATTTGAAGAGCATTTTGTCAAAGGAGAAGAAACCGGTCGACACCGAAATCCGTTGCACTTATGATTTGACACCTCTTTGTCCCACTTCTGAGGACGAGGTTGTGCTTCTTTGCGGATCTTCTTCACACTCGGCTGAGCCTGAGTGCTATTTTCCCCTAAAGGAAAAGGTGTTCGATCCCGGTATTGAAGTCTTTAAGCCATCTCAGTATCCACCTGATGAAATAAAAGGAAATATCTTTGGACCCATTGAAGACATGCTTGCACCGCACCATCCTTGCTTCTACTGTGCTCCATCACTGCTTAAGGGAACCTTGCCACTTCTCTTTTGGCTTGCCTTGTTCGCCTTAAGCTCTTGCTTATTGATGGATGAAAACTATGTCTTTGATCCTGGTGGATTTATTTCATGCTACTTCCGTTGATGATCAAGGTCGAGTCAGGCTCACGACTCGGTTAACAAAAATCAAGCGCTTCTTGGGAGGCAACCCATGCACCTATCTTTTCGCTTTCTTTACCATAAGTGTAGGGGGGACCCTTTGGATTGCTATTTCCTCTCCTCACTTCTTAATCAGGGATTCGAGCTTCAATGATCCACTCTTGATGATTCTTGACGACCCGTGATTCCGTGTTCTACTTCTTCCCGGTTCAATCCTAAACTCTTTTCGATTCACTATTTTATATTTTCTCAATATTAAAATAGGAATCTCTTTAGTTGTCTTTTCCTTAGCGAGATTTAAACAACGTGCACAATGTTCTAAGTGTAGGGGAGCTTACTCCCACATGCTTAAACATTGAGGACAATGTTTATCTTAAGTGTAGGGGGACTTCTATCGAAGTTAAATGGTCTTTTCCTTGTATTTGTCCTCATTTTAACCGGAAAATCAATTTTTCGACATTTTTCAAAATTTTTGATCTATTTTGGCCTATTAGTTGTTATCTTTGTATAGTTGTTTTCTTTCTTTGCTAGAATAAATGTTTAATAAGTGGTTTTAATTTTCAAACGTTGTGAATCTTTTGACTCAATCCGAGTTTACTCTAGCTAGTATCCTTAACGTGTTTAAGTCAAGTTTTGCTAGGCTTTTATATAGGGAGCTATAAAACGCGAAAGTCTTAACTCTCACGGGTTAAGAACAAGAACTTTTCGCAAGTTCCTATAATTGATCCTAGGGAGTCGTTTATCAAGGGAACTTTAAGATGCGACTTCTAAACTTGAAAGAGTCTAAGAATTTGCAAGATCCTATAGGCGACTCGAAAACCCAAAACTTTGATTTAATAGGCTAAGTATCCACGAGTCTCATTACTTGAGATTTTAAAATGTGGAGAACGAGAGATGATAGAGCCAATTATAAGTCCGGTATTCTTTCGTGAATTTATGTGAGTTAATTATAAGCCTATTCTCCCATCGCTTGCTAATAATTTATTTGCCAATAAATAAGGTTGTACGATTTGAAAAGTTACTTAGCTTCTAGCCCCAGATCGTTTAAAAGTTGCTCGGTAATGACGAGAGTTCATAGCCAAGGCATAACTTATGAAGCGGGGCGCGAAGATTGGCGAGTCCAAAAAGGCCCTAACAAGGCATGAGGGCTATGTTTTGTTGCTAAAGATCCCAAGTGATGTGAAGAATCATTTATCGAAAATCAATATGAAGGATCGAGACACACGACGTAAAGCAAAACTCCCCAAAAGTCATGGAGAAGTGTATCCGAAAAGACCCTAACAAGGTATGAGGATAAATAGATCCAAGTCATAAAAGGAGGCGGATCGTTGTATATCAAAGTCCAAAATAAAGATTGGAGAAAAAGGAAGAAGTCGTGGTCCAAGTATGAATCTCTCAAAACTTCAAAGTGAAGAAATTCCAATTATGAAGAGAAGACCATTATTTCATGAACGTCTCTCAAAGATTCGAAGTATGAAGTCGCTGCCAAATATCGGCCCGAGAAAGGTCTCAAATCGCGAACCAAGTTATGCCAAGATATGAACTTTCTGATATCCCGAGAAGCAGTTTTAAAAGATTTGGTCCTTTAGCTAACTATTGATTAAATCGTGCACTTTATTTTCAGACTAAATAACTATCGAAATAAGTCAAACAATGCATCTTCGTGATCATTCAAGACAAATAATAAAATATAAGAGATACACCTAGGAATAAGGGAGTCTAAGTGAGTAATTGGCCCACATGAGTTCGTGTTAGTTTACTAACTTATAATAACAATGATCTCGTTTTTAAGCTTGGTTTGGAGAAAGTGAAAACTTGAGGATGATGATTATTCATAACATTTTCAAAACCCAAGGTATGCTTTTGATTTCTTTATTTTGTATGTTTTTAATTTCCTATCTCTTTAATAAAGGCCAACGTGGATTGATTACGATGAAAAGTGTAATCTTGCTTTGTAACTAATGCATTGCATGAGGACATTGCAATGGTCAAGTGTAGGGGATTTGATAGGTGTGTAAACACCCATCTTTTCTACCACTTAACTACAATAATAACCGGACCAAAACGTGTATTTTATGTCTTTTATGTCGGAATTATGCGTGGTTTGTGTTTTTGTTGTGATTTAGGATGAAAAGGTGAAAAATGGATAAAACACGGACATTCACGGGCATTTATGGACTTTTATTGAAGAAAAGGATAAAAGACGAAGTCAAGAAGTCAAGAGTGCAAAAAGAACGGAAGTCCACGACCAATTCTGAAGATTTATCGAAGAAAAAGTCAAAAGACGGAAGTTTATCAAAAGCCGGAGAATTCAAGTCTATTTTATTGAAGAATTTAAAGACGAGTTCAAAAGAAATCCCGAAGTCAAAAGTCCCTTAAAGTCCAAGATTAAAGAAGATTAGAAGAAAAGGACTAAGTACGCAATTAATGAAGATTAATAAAAGGAGGGACTTAAACTTGTAATTAAGAAGAAAGGAAAGAGGGGAGGAAGCTTCCTTAATCCTCCCCTATAAATAGATTAGATTAGTTATCATTTCACTCTTGTTGGCTAAGTGTGACAATTAGCTCTTCCACCATTTTAAATACTTGTCATTTACATTAATTGTCAATTTAATTACCTTGTCTTGCACCTTAAATTCATTTAATTTCAAGTAAGTTTCCTTTTAATTATTGTTAATCTTTACTTTATCTTGTCAATCTCTTATCTACCTTTCTTATTCTTTGATTTGTGGTGTTTATGTTCATGTTCATGCTTTTATTTTGATCCAAAGTGTTTTTGATTATTGTGGTAAAAGTTGTTTAATTTCATGTTTTTAATTGTTTATTGATGCTTATTCATTGAATCGTTACTGTTTATATTCATACGTGTGTTGATTTTGGTTACTTTTTATTGTTTTTATCTGCTACTGTATGTTCCTTGTTCTTCGGATGTGTTTGCCTGTTTCTGATCTTTCCAGATAAGTTCCGAATCAAGGCTGTTCATTCGGAAGTCAAAAACTTCCGAATCAAGGGAAATCTTCCGACTCAAGAAGGTTCATTCGGAAGTTATAAACTTCCGAATCAAGGGGTTTCATCCGGAACGTTCCGAATCAAGGAGTGACCAAAGACTTCCGAATCAAGGCAACAAGTGAGAATTCCGAATCAGCAAGTTCCGAATGAGAGATTGTTTTGGATAAGTGACATATTCAGACAAGTTTGTTCCGGATCAAGGATTTTGGTAATATTCCAAGTGAAGAAGAATCATTTCAACCAAAGGTGACATTTAGGACGAGTGATTGTTCCAAACGAAGGTTTATTCCGAATGAGCTGTATTCAGGTTCTTATTAGCTTTTATCTTTAATTTTTGTCTTCAAGCTTTATTTTACTTCCTTTTATTTAATTGCACTTTTAGATTATTTGCCTTAGTTTTAGTTGCACTTTAAGTTTGCCTTAGATAGATTTAAGTTTACGTCATTTTACTTTAGTGCCCTTTAATTTTAGTCACGTTTTAAAATACTCGCACTTTACTTTAATTAGACTTAGATTTACTTTAAGAGCACTTTTACTTTTAAGTCTTTGCATTTAAATTTAAAATCACCCAAAAATATTCTTTTTCAACAAAGATCAACTAAGTCACACATAGGAGCCTAGATCAATTCGTTTAGATACCGAGAACAACAATTGAACCTAGTAAAAATCCTAGTTATCAAATGGCGCCGCTGCCGGCTCTTTTCGTTAAGATCAACAGTTTTCTGTGCTAGACACGTTGCTTTTTGGGATCCGTTCACTTGTGAACATTATTTTTCTTGCCTAAAAAATTCAAAACCAAAACCACAAAAAAAACATTAAAAATTTCAAAAAAAATCCAAAAAGATTTTCTTTTTATTGTGTATATATATTGTCTTTGTGTTTGGTTTCTTTTTCTTTTGCATTTTCAGGTGTATGCGTACTAGATCTTCTAACTACCAAGAGCCCGAGCCTCAAGAAGATTTAGATATGGCAGGTGTTAACAACAATAATCAACTACCGCACCTCAACAATAATAATAATAACAACAATGCTCTTCCACAGCCCGATCTTCGGACCATGGAGGAACTTTGTCAACCAACCATGTTTGGACGAGGAGGACCGATTGCGCCGATGCAAATCAACGCTCCTGAGTTTTCGTTGAAGCACCACATGATTCAGCAAGTACAAACAAACCCATTTAGAGGATTGCCTGATGATGATGCCAACAAACACTTCGACAAGTTTATTACAATCACCCAAAGCATGAAGTTGCCTGGGGCCACAATGGATGTACTCCGCCTACAACTCTTCCCACATACTTTATCGCATCATGCCGAGAAATGGTTTGATCGTCTCCCGAAGAATTCTATTCACACTTGGGATGATATGACTCAACGCTTTCTTTCGCGCTACTTTCCACCATCCATGGTCACAAGCCTTCGCAATCAGATCAGCGGTTTCATGCAAGATCCCGATGAATCTCTTTTCGACGCTTGGGAGAGATATAATGTCTTGATCGACCGATGTCCAAACCACAACATGCTTCCGGTCACCTTGATCGATACTTTCTACAACGGATTGACTTTTCGAGATCGTGATACGATTAATGCAGCCGCCGGTGGCACATTCATGAAAAGGAGACCCGAGGAGTGTAGAGAGTTAATAGAGAACATGACTACTCATCATAAGAACTAGGATTCTTCTGCTTCTTCTAGAAACAACACGAGAGTCAATGTTTCCTCTACCTCAGCAAACCCTGAGATGACCGAACTCACCCGCATGATGGCTGAAATGAGCAAAAGTATTACGCTTCTCGCTTCAAACCAACAACAACATCAAGTTAAAGCAGTCGCTAATCCTTGTGAAACATGTGGCGGTCCTCACTCATACACCGATTGTCCTTCGACACAAGGAAATCCGGAAAATGTGTATGCAGCTTACGGTAATTATTCACCGGAAAATTACCAAGCTAGACAACAAGGGGATAGAAATCTGCTGAGCTACCGTTCAAACAATTACCTTTCACCAGGTTTTTCTCCTCAAAACCAAAACCCCGCCAACAACTACAATAGAAGCAACCAAATCCCACCTCGTGCTTCTAACCCTTATCAACCACCCTCCCAACAACACCCACCCATTAACCCCGATGTTGACACAATCATGAGAACTCAAGGTGAGCAAATCAAGAATCTACAGAGCCAAATTATCAATCTGAAAGGAGATATCTTAAAGCAAGGTAATGACATCAGAAATGAGGTTCGTGAAAACCTTCAATCCTCCTTCATCACTCAAACAACTGAATTAAAGAATCTATTGGCTAGTTTCTTGCCCGAAGCTCAACCTTCTTCTTCCTCGGGTTCTCTACCTTCAAACACCGTCCCCAATCCGCGAGCTAATGTGAGTGCTATAACTACGCGTAGTGGACTTACCATTATCGATCCACCTATTCCACCACCATCATCCACACCTCCTTCACCACCATGTATCCCTACTCCTCTTACACTTAGTGATAGTACACCATTACCGTCTCCGCCTCGGAATGACGATGTATCTCGGAAGGACCCTTCAACATCACAACCTTCACCAACTACACCTCCACCTAACCCTTATCAGCCCCGAATCCCATACCCTTCTCGCATAGGCAAGACCAACGAGCTAACCAAGAATGACTGTAATGTAATGAAATATGTGGATATGCTATCTAAGATGACCATCAACATTAGCCTTGTTGAAGCACTTTGCCACATGCCGAAATTTGTTAAAGCATTCAAGGACTTGCTTAGCAAGAAGGAGAAGTTGCTTGAACTCGCCAACACACGCTTAAATGAAAACTGCTCTGCAGTCCTTCTTAGAGAACTTCCGGAAAAGCTTGGAGATCCCGGTCGTTTTGTGTTGTCTTGCGTATTCAACAAAACTGAAGAATTTACTGCCCTCGCTGATCTCGGGGCTAGTATTAATCTTATGCCACTCAGTGTTTGGAAAACACTATCATTGCCCGATCTCATTCCTACAAAGATGACTCTCGAACTTGCAAACCGCACTCTCGCTTACCCCGTTGGTATAGCCGAAGACGTGTTTATCAAAGTTGGCACATTTACCTTCCCGGTCGATTTTGTCGTAGTTGATTATGAAATGGACCCTCGTATTCCTTTAATACTTGGTCGGCCATTCTTGAGAACCGGACGTGCTTTAATAGATGTAGCCGAAGGTGAGTTAATCTTACGAGTCGGGGATGATTCTAAAATTTTTAGAATGGGGAAGCTTACAGGCAAATCCTTTGGAGGCCGAGAATCAGTGAATATGATAAATGTGCTCGATGACTTTACCGTCTACGATAATCCTTTATTCGAGTCTTCCACTGATAATCCACTCTTAGAAGATAATGTGGATGATTCTCACTCTACTTTGGACGCTTCTCCCATTTTTGATTCTTCACCGATCTTCGATGCTTATGATGATGATGATTCTAGCTCAGACTCGGATGATTTTGATTGTACTTCTGAGTATCCCGAGCTGCCTACATATGATGATTTCGATGAGGCCGATACTCTCTCGAGCGATTCTTCACATGATGAAGATCCTCCATCATCACTCGATCCTACCTTGGACGATTATTCATTTGAGGAAGATTTCTCTGAATTCCTCAACACATACTTCCCTCATGAGAGTGATGCTCCTCCTTTTGACTTTGAAGATTATCGTCTTGATCCTACTTTGGATTTGAAGAGCATTTTGTCAAAGGAGAAGAAACCGGTCGACACCGAAATCCGTTGCACTTATGATTTGACACCTCTTTGTCCCACTTCTGAGGACGAGGTTGTGCTTCTTTGCGGATCTTCTTCACACTCGGCTGAGCCTGAGTGCTATTTTCCCCTAAAGGAAAAGGTGTTCGATCCCGGTATTGAAGTCTTTAAGCCATCTCAGTATCCACCTGATGAAATAAAAGGAAATATCTTTGGACCCATTGAAGACATGCTTGCACCGCACCATCCTTGCTTCTACTGTGCTCCATCACTGCTTAAGGGAACCTTGCCACTTCTCTTTTGGCTTGCCTTGTTCGCCTTAAGCTCTTGCTTATTGATGGATGAAAACTATGTCTTTGATCCTGGTGGATTTATTTCATGCTACTTCCGTTGATGATCAAGGTCGAGTCAGGCTCACGACTCGGTTAACAAAAATCAAGCGCTTCTTGGGAGGCAACCCATGCACCTATCTTTTCGCTTTCTTTACCATAAGTGTAGGGGGGACCCTTTGGATTGCTATTTCCTCTCCTCACTTCTTAATCAGGGATTCGAGCTTCAATGATCCACTCTTGATGATTCTTGACGACCCGTGATTCCGTGTTCTACTTCTTCCCGGTTCTATCCTAAACTCTTTTCGATTCACTATTTTATATTTTCTCAATATTAAAATAGGAATCTCTTTAGTTGTCTTTTCCTTAGCGAGATTTAAACAACGTGCACAATGTTCTAAGTGTAGGGGAGCTTACTCCCACATGCTTAAACATTGAGGACAATGTTTATCTTAAGTGTAGGGGGACTTCTATCGAAGTTAAGTGGTCTTTTCCTTGTATTTGTCCTCATTTTAACCGGAAAATCAATTTTTCGACATTTTTCAAAATTTTTGATCTATTTTGGCCTATTAGTTGTTATCTTTGTATAGTTGTTTTCTTTCTTTGCTAGAATAAATGTTTAATAAGTGGTTTTAATTTTCAAACGTTGTGAATCTTTTGACTCAATCCGAGTTTACTCTAGCTAGTATCCTTAACGTGTTTAAGTCAAGTTTTGCTAGGCTTTTATATAGGGAGCTATAAAACGCGAAAGTCTTAACTCTCACGGGTTAAGAACAAGAACTTTTCGCAAGTTCCTATAATTGATCCTAGGGAGTCGTTTATCAAGGGAACTTTAAGATGCGACTTCTAAACTTGAAAGAGTCTAAGAATTTGCAAGATCCTATAGGCGACTCGAAAACCCAAAACTTTGATTTAATAGGCTAAGTATCCACGAGTCTCATTACTTGAGATTTTAAAATGTGGAGAACGAGAGATGATAGAGCCAATTATAAGTCCGGTATTCTTTCGTGAATTTATGTGAGTTAATTATAAGCCTATTCTCCCATCGCTTGCTAATAATTTATTTGCCAATAAATAAGGTTGTACGATTTGAAAAGTTACTTAGCTTCTAGCCCCAGATCGTTTAAAAGTTGCTCGGTAATGACGAGAGTTCATAGCCAAGGCATAACTTATGAAGCGGGGCGCGAAGATTGGCGAGTCCAAAAAGGCCCTAACAAGGCATGAGGGCTATGTTTTGTTGCTAAAGATCCCAAGTGATGTGAAGAATCATTTATCGAAAATCAATATGAAGGATCGAGACACACGACGTAAAGCAAAACTCCCCAAAAGTCATGGAGAAGTGTATCCGAAAAGACCCTAACAAGGTATGAGGATAAATAGATCCAAGTCATAAAAGGAGGCGGATCGTTGTATATCAAAGTCCAAAATAAAGATTGGAGAAAAAGGAAGAAGTCGTGGTCCAAGTATGAATCTCTCAAAACTTCAAAGTGAAGAAATTCCAATTATGAAGAGAAGACCATTATTTCATGAACGTCTCTCAAAGATTCGAAGTATGAAGTCGCTGCCAAATATCGGCCCGAGAAAGGTCTCAAATCGCGAACCAAGTTATGCCAAGATATGAACTTTCTGATATCCCGAGAAGCAGTTTTAAAAGATTTGGTCCTTTAGCTAACTATTGATTAAATCGTGCACTTTATTTTCAGACTAAATAACTATCGAAATAAGTCAAACAATGCATCTTCGTGATCATTCAAGACAAATAATAAAATATAAGAGATACACCTAGGAATAAGGGAGTCTAAGTGAGTAATTGGCCCACATGAGTTCGTGTTAGTTTACTAACTTATAATAACAATGATCTCGTTTTTAAGCTTGGTTTGGAGAAAGTGAAAACTTGAGGATGATGATTATTCATAACATTTTCAAAACCCAAGGTATGCTTTTGATTTCTTTATTTTGTATGTTTTTAATTTCCTATCTCTTTAATAAAGGCCAACGTGGATTGATTACGATGAAAAGTGTAATCTTGCTTTGTAACTAATGCATTGCATGAGGACATTGCAATGGTCAAGTGTAGGGGATTTGATAGGTGTGTAAACACCCATCTTTTCTACCACTTAACTACAATAATAACCGGACCAAAACGTGTATTTTATGTCTTTTATGTCGGAATTATGCGTGGTTTGTGTTTTTGTTGTGATTTAGGATGAAAAGGTGAAAAATGGATAAAACACGGACATTCACGGGCATTTATGGACTTTTATTGAAGAAAAGGATAAAAGACGAAGTCAAGAAGTCAAGAGTGCAAAAAGAACGGAAGTCCACGACCAATTCTGAAGATTTATCGAAGAAAAAGTCAAAAGACGGAAGTTTATCAAAAGCCGGAGAATTCAAGTCTATTTTATTGAAGAATTTAAAGACGAGTTCAAAAGAAATCCCGAAGTCAAAAGTCCCTTAAAGTCCAAGATTAAAGAAGATTAGAAGAAAAGGACTAAGTACGCAATTAATGAAGATTAATAAAAGGAGGGACTTAAACTTGTAATTAAGAAGAAAGGAAAGAGGGGAGGAAGCTTCCTTAATCCTCCCCTATAAATAGATTAGATTAGTTATCATTTCACTCTTGTTGGCTAAGTGTGACAATTAGCTCTTCCACCATTTTAAATACTTGTCATTTACATTAATTGTCAATTTAATTACCTTGTCTTGCACCTTAAATTCATTTAATTTCAAGTAAGTTTCCTTTTAATTATTGTTAATCTTTACTTTATCTTGTCAATCTCTTATCTACCTTTCTTATTCTTTGATTTGTGGTGTTTATGTTCATGTTCATGCTTTTATTTTGATCCAAAGTGTTTTTGATTATTGTGGTAAAAGTTGTTTAATTTCATGTTTTTAATTGTTTATTGATGCTTATTCATTGAATCGTTACTGTTTATATTCATACGTGTGTTGATTTTGGTTACTTTTTATTGTTTTTATTTGCTACTGTATGTTCCTTGTTCTTCGGATGTGTTTGCCTGTTTCTGATCTTTCCAGATAAGTTCCGAATCAAGGCTGTTCATTCGGAAGTCAAAAACTTCCGAATCAAGGGAAATCTTCCGACTCAAGAAGGTTCATTCGGAAGTTATAAACTTCCGAATCAAGGGGTTTCATCCGGAACGTTCCGAATCAAGGAGTGACCAAAGACTTCCGAATCAAGGCAACAAGTGAGAATTCCGAATCAGCAAGTTCCGAATGAGAGATTGTTTTGGATAAGTGACATATTCAGACAAGTTTGTTCCGGATCAAGGATTTTGGTAATATTCCAAGTGAAGAAGAATCATTTCAACCAAAGGTGACATTTAGGACGAGTGATTGTTCCAAACGAAGGTTTATTCCGAATGAGCTGTATTCAGGTTCTTATTAGCTTTTATCTTTAATTTTTGTCTTCAAGCTTTATTTTACTTCCTTTTATTTATTTGCACTTTTAGATTATTTGCCTTAGTTTTAGTTGCACTTTAAGTTTGCCTTAGATAGATTTAAGTTTACGTCATTTTACTTTAGTGCCCTTTAATTTTAGTCACGTTTTAAAATACTCGCACTTTACTTTAATTAGACTTAGATTTACTTTAAGAGCACTTTTACTTTTAAGTCTTTGCATTTAAATTTAAAATCACCCAAAAATATTCTTTTTCACCAAAGATCAACTAAGTCACACATAGGAGCCTAGATCAATTCGTTAAGATACCGAGAACAACAATTGAACCTAGTAAAAATCCTAGTTATCAGTTAGTATAACGGCTGCCATTTTTCTGCTTAAGATTGTTACATCTATCTATGGAGCATATATATAAATATCAATATGGAGCGAACCCTTCGTAAGAACCGTGTGAAAAGAAAGGAAAGCATTTAAAGCTTTTAAATTTGTTGTCAATTTCTTATCTTCTGTTAGCGTGACTTTCGCAATTTAGGGAATAAGATAAGACGCTAGAATATGAGATATATTTCTTTGCTATAATTTAACATATTGATTTTTATTGTCATTTTTTTTTCTTTTTTTTGTAAATATCTTATATTAAAAATTAATAATACACAAATAATTATATTCACATCTTTTAATATCAAATGTTTATTATTTAAACATTAGGTTATTCAAATAAAGAAATAAAATACAAAACCAGAATTTTGGGTTTTACACCCGCTCTATCGGAATGTCTCAAGTATCGGAATGTAGGATCTGTCGGAATGCCCCTTCTATCGGAATGTCTACTGTCTGAATATGAGATCTGTCGGATTGCTACAAGTATCAGAATAAGATACTATCAGAATCCCTGATCGCAATATGGCCAATAAAATTTGGACAGAGTGACGTTTCAATAAACCTTACAGCCGTCGCAATCCACGATTGCAATGAGCGATCGTAATATGCGTCGGAATAAGGGTATCACAATACCTGTGATCGCAAAGTAAAACCCTTGGGTTATTGCGATCGAGCCGTACTTACCTATACTTTTCCGATGGAAGCAGTTGCAATGAAAATATGAAATTCTCAAAGTTGAAGCAAGTAAATTCCTAACTTTGATCCAAACGATTTGTGTTGTAACCGCAACCAAGATACCCAATATCACTAATGTAACAATGAAAAAGTTATACGACTTATGAGGAACACTAAAAACACGAAAAAAAATTGAAGCTTTGGTAAAAAAGATCAAACACACCACGAAATGCTTAAATAAGCATGAACAACACAAAGACCAACCTATATTTCATCCCATAGCTCTTGATACCAATTGTAGAATAGAGATAATATTTGATTTCAAGAGGGTTGATGTTTTTCTAGAGAGAGAAACAAGAGAGAGAAGTGAGAGAAACTATGTGTATTTCCTTAAGAAACATAAAACAACCAACACCCCTTTCCATGGTGGAAAGGGGTTTATATACCCAAGTCCTTAAATGGACTTGGGCCTTCGGCCCATGAACATGCTCATGGTTCGGGCTTAACATAAACATTACTTAAACAATACTACGAGCCTATAACTATGTTGTTGGAGTGACCGAGACTTTCTTTATACGTAAAACGTATTTCCAACAATACTACCTAAATTCCACAATCATCTCACAACAAAGACACATCAAGATACTAAAGGGTAATAGTAGATTTCATCCATAAATCCGAGAAAATCGCAACAAAATCTTGTCACTATAGTCACTTACCCTTATCATCCTAAACAACAACAATAATCCATCACAATACTACCTCACAACATCTAAATAATCCAAATAAAACACAACAATACATAAACTGATATACAACAAAGATCCATCACTCCATCACTCCATAGGATGTGGCACATCATTTTCTCCTACTTGGCCCGTCCCTGCTTCATCTTCATCTCGTCCTAACTTGCAGCAACTCCATTTTGGATCAAAACACGGCGGCTCCTCAAATCCATACCTCAAATGCGCTCCTTGACACGGCGGATCTATCATATAGTGCGAATCAGCATACACCTCACTATCCTGGACCTTCCAATGCGGTCCAAGATATAGCCCAAGATGAGCTACATACTCACTTAACATGCGAAGCATATCTCTCTCTTCCTGATATCTCTTAAAATCAGTTCCATAACTTCTCACTTCAGCTCTAACCTCAGTTCTTCCAACTTCACTCTCAGTCCTATAATTATCACTTTCAGATTCTACAAAATTTTTCTTATCGTTCGTATCATCCTCATAATCTAACCATCCACCTGAATTCTTATGATTACATCCTTGCTGACATTGCATACCCCGTTGACCTACAGCATATCTCCGCCTATTGTTGTTAAGTGGTATGTCGGACATTTTCTGAAATTACTAGAAAATTCAAAGGTACATAAGGTCATTATTCAAAAATATATATGCAATGCATAATTATGCAAATGAAAATGATTTACGTGTGCCAAATATATATGTATGTGATGCAATGCAATACAATGCAATGCATGATAATTATACAATATTCATAAAAATGAAATTATGATGAAAGCACTCCACGTCCTTTCATTAATACTAATACCTTATCGTACTATTTACTTAATAACTACTCAGGAATTCACAACATTTTTGAGGGATACATCTATAATAACAAAGCATAACAAAAATAAATAATCTTACCAGAGCCTTGCAGAGAAATTGCGTTGCTTTTATAAAACACTTTTGACACCAAAGTTATAGTTTAGGAAATTTTCAAAAATCGACCTAATTCGCTATAACTAAAAAGCTCTGGTTACCAATCTATAACACCCCCAATTTACATTGCGCAGCGGAAATACACAATTGGGTGTTATTCACAAACTTCATTTCACAATACACTTTATATGACCTTAAAGCAATATATTTAGGAATAAATAAGGAAATAATTTAAATCAATGTCTAAAACCTTCAATCCCAAGTAAAAACAGTTTAAAAATATATCAGAGTAGTGTTCAGGTTCTCCTAGGATCTTAACAAATCGACAAACCTTTTACCAAAATACTTGACCATATACTATATGTTTATGACAAACGGGAAATAAATCTGTTTTAGACCAAATTACTACAAAAGCAATCCCGCAATCCTTCTCCAGCAAGCTTCGTAATTCAACAACTTCAAGTACCTGAAATACATGCTTAAAATCATCAACATAACGGTTGAACAAGTCTATAGGTTTTAACAAAACATATTTGAACACATCGTAAAAATCATTCACAATTGTTTAATAGCATTGTGGCCATACAATCTATTAATCAAGCATTTCATCTTATAGCGGTAGCTAATGAATTGTATTAAGCTCATGACACCAACCCCTTAACTTAGTCACCCACGCCAAATGCCAGCATGACTAAAAGAATTCCAGTGCCCCTACTAGGGTATCAACTGCAAGTATACCACATTCTCATTCTCGTAAAATTATCCTTCCCAGAGGTTACTCAGCGTAAAGCCCTGGTCTCAGATAGGGTCGTCAGCCCAATAGTACTATCATTAGAAGAAGCGCCTATTCCTAACTCACAACAGAAAGTCAGAAGATAGTTAACGGCTCATGAATTTAGGGACTTTTGTACTTTAGGTACTTATACAATTGAATTCAAAAAGGCAACAAAGGCAACATTAGGGTCCAACAAATACTCATGACATGTGTTCATTTTACTTCAAATAGCATGTATCCCTCTCGCGGGTTTTAAAATAATAAAACAAGTAGAAAGCGAGGCTATAGACTCACCTGAAGTATTAACAGTAGTATGACGACTTTCAACGATCGATGATGCCCGGCGAACACGAAATTCACAATCTATCAAAATAAAACGCGTGCCTTTAATAATACATCCAAGTAATATTTCATACTTAATAAAATGAAATAAATATCTCAAAGTCAAAATCAAACTCACACCATACTCAACTTAATAAATCCTTCTTACGTACACTTTTATATTTTTGTTCTTTCAACATGTCAATAGCTTACGATACTAATCAGAAACTTCACTTACTATATACAGAAAGACCACCCAAAAGTTGGTTAAAAGATTTTACTTTTAAAGTTCCCTGCCCGACTCATCTTCGAACTACAAAAACCAGACAGTTTTACGTCAACAATTCATATAGTCTTTTTAACTCATTTATTTGACTCCGTTTACAAAACCGACACTCATCTTTGAAAATAGACTTAACATCATCATGTTTATCACTTAACATCAGTCCTTGACCCATTTTAAAATTCTTTTTATAGTCCCCGAGTTTCGATCCAACTATCGACAACAATTATATATTGTGCCGATACTCGTCTCCCGGTACACGAATAATCAAACTATCATAACTTTTCGCTCGTTTGGAGCTAGAAGCTCTACCTTATACCAGATCGAAGCTTATGAAATCCTCTATACAATATCTAATTAATTCATATCATACTCAAACTTATATTTTCCAAAAATAGCCTTTTAGCTGCTAGTCAAAAATACATACTTAAAAATCACTCAAAATCAAATTTTTACCCCCATTTTAACATCATTTTTACCACTATAATCATCCTAATATTACTACTTTCAATCCTAACATGCTATATCATCCTAGATGATCAAATTAAATAAAATCCAACTAAAAATTTCAACATGCAACAACTTAAAAATAATATATAACATCATAAACACCTACATACAACAATCAAACAAGATCAGACATACAAGATTTTTCATCAAAAATAGGTTTTTATATAAAGTTCATGCATGTAAGAGATTTTCATACCAAAATGTAGAGAATCAAAAGATAAGAATGGGTCTTTGATTAGTTTTTAAGGATTCAACCTCAAAATTAAAATCCAAGGGGTGTTTGTGTGTGGTGGAGGTGACGGACAAGAAAGGGGAGAGGAGGGAGAGAGAGAAATTTGATGCTAGAGTGTTTTGTGTGTGTGTTTTTGTTTTAATTTTTCCTTTTATATGGGAAAAGTTTAGGGTAGTTTTTGCCAATTATAATTCTTGTGGACCAAAATGCAATCACTTGGTTAAAAAGCGGGAAATGACTATTAGTCACTTTCGAAAATATTTACGGGTCTCGGGTTTCATAAAAATACTTCTCAAAACTTAAAACGCACACAAAATATGATATTATATAATCCCGGCACGACTTATCACGACATTAAAAATAAAAACGTCAAAATATTAAACATCGACATGTCTAAAATAAAACGTAAAATTTCGGGCATCCGTTGATATCGTCATTACTAATAATCCTCGCAACTCGTCAAAACGTAAAAATATAACTTCCAACATTCATCCAAATCTAATCACCGATCATCATAACAATCAATCTCGTCAAAATTTTTAAAAATATACGTAAAAAAATATAATTAAATAATGACCACGGGTTTGGGTTGTCACATTGTATAATCATAAAAACATAGTTGATTAGATATCACGCATATGAAGAACACACATGCATATTCTAATTAAATAATAGGCTTAATCGGGTTTGTTATATAGTGGCTACGTGAATCCTCATATATGAAGAACACACAGGATGAAGACGTGAAGATGTACAAAGAACGTGTTGTGGTTGGTGATCCTGGTATGATGAATGACGATTGTTCAATGGTATTTATGATTTCTGAATTCATATTGTTTTTAATAAATAGTCAAGGATTTTGATTTTTTTTTCTGATATCTGTAATTCTCAATACCAAATGATGAAACGATGTATCCGGTTGTACATATAAGGAACTTATTCGATGTTTGGACTGGTATATTTGGTTCATTGTTGTTACTTCTATGCCTTCTTATCTTTCTAGTATGGTACGCCTTGATCATATGCTTAGTGTAAATTGATTATTATTGCAGCAGAAGCTAGGAAGCAAGGCCATGTTTCCTGCGAATTCAAGATCTTGCCGGAAGTAAGTCATGTTAAAAGTTTTCTAATAGCTTTACTTGACATGTGGTCATCTTTGGTCAGGAGGCGGAATTGCTGTATGTGTAGCACTTGGTACGTGCACCCTTTCAAAGATGTTCAACTTACCTGACAACAGTTTTGGACCAAAAGCAGGGGCATCTTTAATTCAAGGTATATCCATTCATATTACATGCCCAATTTATTAGGCGGAATTGTTGTATGTGTAACACTTGGTACGTGCACCCTTTCAAAGATGTTCGACTTACATGACAACAGTTTGGACCAAAAGTAGGGGCAGCTTTAAGTCAAGGTATATTCATTCATGTTACATGCCTAATTTATTTGATATATCCTTTTTTTCCTCAAAAGTAAGTTTTCCATGATAGGCAGGTATAAAAGTTCCAAGAGACCAAGATAACCATGGCATGATAAGAGTTGATCGGATAACAGATTAGGAGTTTGTAACACTTTAGACAGGCTATGGGTGACATTTAACTCATTAACCCGTTTTATTTTTTACATTCATAGCTAACTTTTTCATGGTTAGCCATTTAACCATCTCTTTATGGTATAAAACGAGTGATTTCAGACTTTAATATTCACCCATTTTTTATGTAGGAACAAGAGCCGAAGGTGAAGTAAGGATAAGTATTCAGAAAATTAAAGATGAAATAACCTGAATGCGCCATTGGTTGCTCCTTGGGTCGGTGTAATAAGTTTTTAAATGCGCTAAGACACGAGTATTAAGAATCTGCTAGAAGACTAATACAACTACAAACTTGAAAGCTTGCATCTGTAATTATATCAGTATCTCTCATGTATCCCTATGCAATGCAGTTTTATTAATCGTATTGTACACTAATTTGATGGTTTATGATTAGACAAAGATAAGCCATGGTGTGCAACTTTTAAAGGTTTCTGACAATGTTTTATGCGGCGAAGAAAACCAAGTGGGAAGTAACACCATCAGACGTGTAATATAATTGTCTATTGAAGGGCAGTTATCCGGCACCTTTTCTGCTGGAGTTTCTGACCTTGAGTATAATCGCTTCATGGGCTCAAAAGAAGTTAAAATCAAATCTACCCGTAGTTTTACTAAGGTAAATTCAACATTTTCGACCTCATACATATATTTTCATTATTTTTTTTAATTAAGTCTGCTAATCTATTTTAGGGTACAAGGTTAAATTTTTGTAACGTCATAGATCTGGTCATTTAATTTACATTCATGAAAGGAGAAACTCCATATTGTTATCCAGTTTCATTAATTACTAAATGTGAAATTTTGATTTGAAATGTACCTTGCATATCATTGATCTGGTCAGTTAACCTGTTTATACAAGCTGTTAAATATTTAATGTTCTCTCACGATGCTTAACATTTTGTCCTAGCAACGTCAGCTCATTCTCAAGTTTCTACAACATTAACAATCAACATTAGTCTTAGTATCCGAAGATACACAGATATTCTAACATATTAAGATTAGCATCATGATTAATACTATCCATTTTTATAACCATATTTAACAATTGTATAATTTAAATGTAGTCTATTTTTATGCCATTTTGGTAAATTTTGGTTATTAAATTTTTTTCCTGTCATTTAAACTTATATAACGTCTTTTGTACTATGAACAAGGCCTGACTTTGGGATTATTCATTTTCTTGCAGATCAAGAAGAAACTGTCGAATGTCAACCGTAATCTTGCAAAACGTCTCTTAACATTTAGTGACTCGTGTTTTCCCGGTAATGTTTTCAAGACTTTGAGGTTGATGAAACTCATTTGTGTTTCAACCTCTACATCCTATACCGGCACCTGCTCAACAGTTTTTGTTGAAGGAACATGTTATACCTACCAAGGAAGACGTGGATTAAAGTGATTCTGATGATTAGTCGTTAGATGATGAACCTAGAAATGGAAAAAGCAAATATGGAAACAAAGACGCTCCAAGGTAGATGCATAAACTTTCTGATCACAACTTGATTTATTTAACTATGTTCAATACACATTAGCAACTCCCATCCAAATGAATTAAGTTAATTATGCATGAAAGTTGCTGCCAATGGTCTGCAGAACCACCTACCAAAATATGTCTGCCTTAAAAACATAATATACGCATAACAACCATTATTTAACATCACTATGATGATATATCAAGAGTCCAAGTATTCAAACCCTATATCAGATGTTCAAGGTATTTTATTAAGATCAAGCAGAAAATATTGCAGTGCTAAAGGTAACTGTAAATATAAAGACTATCTACCACCAGATAATAGTAGTCCTAAACTTATAGCACAAAACAAGACCACAATGATCAAATTCCTAATTCGTTTAATAACAAATAATCATGCCTAGATGTAACTTCTCTTTACTTGGGTACGCCTTGGAATTTCATGCTAATTCCCTTCTTAAATTAGAAAGTGTGCTGAATATACACTAGTACAAAAAATGGTATCCGTCACACTAAAAAAGAGTAACCATAGGCCTACAGTCACACGCGGTTTTTTAGCCTTTGTGACTAAAGGTCGTGCGGCCGTAGGTACCCTACGGTCACATGCTGTTCTTAGTGACCATAACCATCAATAAAACGTGACCAATACTCGAAAATGTGTGAAGAACTAGGTAATATATTTGGTGGTTTGGTGAATATGTGTGACGGTAAACACTTTACAGTTACACGAGTTTTGTTAAAGAGTGACTATTGTTTATAATTTTGTCACATGAATATATAATATATGTGACATTTACTATGTGATTAGTGTATTTTGTGTGACTATATGCATCCAATAGTCACATGAAGTTTATGTTTGTATGACCTTTTATGATATGTAGTCACACAAATCATGTTAATAGTAGTGAGTTAGACACATATAATTAACCCAAGAGTGACCAATAGTAGTAATAAGTGTGACTATATGCTTTGTAGAGTCAGGTAAATTGTATTTTGTATGACTATATGGATCCAGTAGTCACATAAATTGTATGTTTGTGTGACTTTTTATGATATGTAGTCACACAAATCATGTTAATAGTAGTGAGTTAGTCACATACAGTTAACCAAAGAGTGACCAATAGTAGTAATAAGTGTAACTGTATGCTTTGTAAAGTTAAGCGAATTGTATTTTGTGTGACTATATGGATCCAATAGTCACATAAAGTTTATGTTTGTGTGACATTTTCTAATATGTAGTCACACAAATCATGTTAATATATTGAGTTAGTCATATAATTAACCAAAGAGTAACCAATAGTAGTAATAAGTGTGACTATATGCTTTGCAAAGTTAAGCAAATTGTATTTTGTGTGACTATATGCATCCAATAGTCACATGAAGTGTATGTTCGTGTGACCTTTTATAATATGTAGTCACACATATCATGTTAATAGCAGTGAGTTAGTCACATACAGTTAACCAAAGAGTGACCAATAGTAGTAATAAGTGTAACTGTATGTTTTGTAAAGTTAAGCAAATTGTATTTTGTGTGACTATATGCATCCAATAGTGACATGAATTTTATATTTGTGTGACTTTTTATGATATTTTGTAAAAACCTGTATTTAAAATTTTAGAATATTAACTACGCAATTTTAATCTATTAAAAAACTAATTATTAAGTTTCAGAAAATATTACGAAAGATAGTTGCGTTTCAGAAAACTGTTTTCAGAAAAATAAAGCGCGAGAGTTAAATACGCGAACATACGTAATTAAATATAATTGACTAATATAAAAAAAACATAAAACTATGTAATGTAAAAGGGGGGCGGTTATAAAAATTGAGAGAAAGGTCTACTGGGCTTGAAGGCCCGATTTTGTTGTAAAAAACACGGGAGTTTCCTCCTAGTCAAAACAGTGAGCAGAAACAAAAAAAAAATTTAGGGTTCCTCCTGGAGGTGTGTCGCCGGCTAGAACAAACACAAGGGAGAAAATAGATTTGATTTTCGTCGTCTTCATTCTTCCTAAATCACAAAGGTAACCATTTTATTATATGGGTATAAATCACGTTTGATTTTTGAAGGATCTTAATCACGGATCTGTTTTATAAATATGAAATAAAATCAGGATGAGTCGGGTTTGGGGGTTTAGGCACGAAAACCGAGTGTCAACAGACTCTCGGTGATGTTGTGGATGACTGGTGTTGTTCGATGGTGTTTTTTGTGCCCAGCCGTGAACCAAAAGACCCAAAACAATGGGTATTATGTGACTAGTAGGGGTGTTTGGCTGTTCGATCAGCAACAGCAGCCCAGCAGGGGTGTTTGGGTCTAGTTCGCCCAGCAGGGGGTGTTTGGGACTACGAGCAGTGGGAACCACTGCATTAGCAGTGGGAACATATAACGTAGCAGTGGGAACTTTAAACAGTGGGAGACATTATACGAGCAGTAGCAACTGGCACTAGGCCAGTGGCTACTGCTGGGTGACGTCAACAGCAGGGGGAAACCACAACAAGGTCGTGGTGTACTCGGTTCAATTAACCCGAGACATGGGTGTCTCGGGGAAGTTTTAGCACGGGTTTTCGGGATAACTAGTATTTATAAACACGTGGATATTATTTATATTAATAAAATCATTTTAAAAGAGTTTTATAAATGGATTAATTAAACTATTAGATTGTATTAATTAATTAGTAAAATTAATCGATTTTATTTTATCATTTTTATTATTTTTAAAACGTGTGATTTAATTAATATTTTTCAAAGAAACGAGTTTAGAAACTTGCTATCTATATCAGATTACGAGTCATAGTAATAATATTTATATCAGATTACACAGTATACTGTAATCAGATATACAAAATATACGTTAATAAGAAATATTATAACAATCAGATGTATCAGTTTATATACAAACAGTAATACAAGAACAATAAATTAAAATAACAACAGTTAAGATCAATAACAGTAAACAGTAATCAGACAACTTATTACTTGTCCGTTATTTATGTAGTATCCGTGAAGTCGGAGTAGATCTTTCAGCTTTCATTCTTATTTCATTACTGGACACGAGGTACAGATTACCCGTCCTTTCAGTAAGGACTTCCTTTCTATGCATATTAGGATTCCCGGTCTGCAGCCAAATGTTTTCCCCAGTATATGTTATAAATTATCAGAAATTATTTTAATAACTAAGATATTGCATGAGCCTTATATACAAGCATGACCAGTTAGTTGTACTAGTTACAGAGGTACCGTAACCATGACACTTGAGGCACCGATGTCATGACTCACCTGTAGGAGAGTGATATCCTGCAACGTCCCATTCAGCTCAGCTTGTCCATTTTATCAGTATTATTAGTGGGGCGTATGGATGCATCCTAGGCTATCAGTTTACAGTTATCAGGTGAATGTGGTGTATGCTCTACATCCTTCACATTGGAGCTAATCCCTCCACCCAACACATTATTTAGAGGTTACCCCTCTACAGCATGACGAGGTCACTCCTCCAGTTATTCATGCAACAGTTGTTTCAGCACATGGCCTATATAAGCTCTTGGCAATTAAAATATAGTAAATGCATGTTTTCAGATTTAATAGATAACAGTTCAGCTTTATTATTTATAAATCAGACTTTTCAGATTTTACACAGATTTCCGCTGCAACTTTATTTATCAGTCTTAAAGCTTCAGTATTTATCATCTGCTTCATTTCAGTATTTCTTATCATGCTTTATATCCGTTCACTGGACGTTATGCTCAGCCGTAGTTCCTTTCATGTTCTAGCGGCAGGTACACCAGGACGCTCTTAGGATTCTGAGAGCATGTGCATTTAGATGGAAGCTATCCAGAATTCTTACTTTATGCACTTCTTACATTATTCTGCTTACTTGGACATTGTTTAGTCCTTTCCTTCAGTATTTACTTTTCATGTTTTGAGCTTATGTTTGGATTACCAATGTTTGATTTCGGTATTTCCTTTTTGGTCAGTTAATGTTTTAGGACATTTACCTTATGCTTTGATGACACGCCATAAATACACGTAACGGTCCACTTATCCAAGTGGGGTGTTACAGTTATGGTATCAGAGCGCAAGGTTCGACCTGTAGGATCTAAAACTTGTCCTGTGACTAGTGGGTAATCAACAGGAACTTCCTAAATTTTGGCGTTGTTATCTTTCATGTTTCTCATGCATTTATCAGTCAGTTTTCTTCATTTATCAGTCAGTTTTCTTAAAGTTTTTGACTAAGTAAAAGGTTGGTACAGGACTGGCCATATTTAGTCGCATGTTCTCTTCATTCGAATTTTGTTTTGGTGAACCGACCCGAGGCATTCACCCTTGCCCGTTCAGATTTTGTATTGGTAAACCGACCCATAGGCATTTACCCTTACTCATATTAGATTCATGTTTTCAGTCAAATATTACTTGGTGAACCAGCCATAAACGTTCACCATTTTTCAGGTCAAATTTTCATACTTTCAGTCCATTATTGTTTTGTGAACTGAACCATAGTCGTTCACCTTTGCTCATATCATGACATTTTATAAAGTTTTGACAAGTGTGGTTGGACTACAACCATCCATATTTAGTCCCAAATTTTAAATTATATACATGACAGTTCTCAGAAATTTTGACAAGTATGGATCGAACCAGAATCGCCCATACTTAGTCACATGCTTTCTCTTGTAAATTATGTGGATTGAACCATAGTCATCCACACCAGTTGATGTTAAACCTCAGTCGATTATCCTTCTATGTTCTCTCTATTAGTCAAGTGTTATACTCTCACGTGGACGTCGTTTTCATGCTGATTAGGTCTCATGCCTCCTTATGTTGATTACGTTTTCAGTAAGGTGATGATGCTTTCAGGCTAAAATACAGAAGAATTATAGTAAAATCCTATTTCATGATAAAACATGTTCTGGTCTTTATCAATCATGTCTTCATATTGAACATTGATGAAACTCCATTTAATCATACTTTTTAGCCTCTATACAACCATCATTAAGTCTACGCAAAAATTATCAGCCTAACATGTTTACCGTTTCAGTTCAGTTAGCTAACCAGTTAAATCAAATTATCTTCTGTTGACCATGTCAGACGGTTGACACCAGTATCGATCATATCAGCAAACCTTCAGCGGTACTACATGAACAGTATTCATTGTGTACTTCATGTACAGTAGTCTAGGTGTACTCCAGGCAACCTACTCCATGGATATTGCAAATCCATCATCAATCATCTCAGGCGTTTCCACTTTCGATATTCTACCAGATGCTGATACTGCTCGAGAGTTGAAGATTTTGCCAAATGTTGATGCCGCTAACACTTTGAAGACCTCACAAATGCTAATGCTGCTGATACTTTGGAGATTTCTCAAGATGCATATGTTGTTTATACTATGAAGACTCTGCAGAACAAGGACGATACTATAAGTTTGAATTTTCTGACAAGAATAAATTTCAACCATTAGACACTACCAATCCATTCCATGCTTTTACCTTCTTAGCTAGATGTCACACTTCGCTCAGTTAACCTTTCATTCAGAGGAGTGGGTACCAGAGCCCAGCTGGCCACTCAGCAGAATAGTTACATGAATCACAGTCATGATAATGACCGTCATTAATTGACAGACAAAGCAGTAGTGACAACCACTGAGCTTATAATTAATCAGTCAGTAACCATCAGAACTCTAGAACGGACGTGACCAGAAATACAAAGGTCAGCAGTCTAACCGGTCTGCCAATCCTAGTAGTTACCAAAATTTTCAACTTTATCCGCCTACCAAAACACATGTCAAGACATCAGTCTAGACACAGGTCTCTAGTATCGTTTCGAAAGACACATGTCAGGATACCAGTCATGATACATGTCATACGAATATTTTCTCAGGGCACGAGTCAAGACTCATAATTTCAGTATTGTCTTCTAAACCAAGCCCTCAAAAATTCAGGGTACCCTCCAAGGGGTATACCCGTTTTGTCATGCCATGCATAAATCAGACCATTAAAGATTTAGTCACCACCACTGGTGTATTATTCAGGTTAGACACACAGTATTCATTCGGTGAGGTTACAGACGAACACATTCAGTGAAAGTCCCCACATTTACTTCATGTATTCCTATGACAGCTTTAATTTAAATCAGGTATTTACCGACCTCCCTGCTAGAAAAGACTCCACAGTATCACCCATATTTTGTTTTAAAAAGGTCTTCCTTCCAATTAAAGACAAGATTCGTCTTACTAACTCCCGAATATAGTCATTTTATTTTGTGCCAGAAAATCAGTACAAGTTGTTATACTTTACAGCAAGTGACTTATTATTCCAAAGCCACGAAGACCTTTTAGCTACCAGTTTTAAATCAACTTCTGAAGTCCCTTGAATTTATGATCAGCAAATTATTCTAGAATTTCCAAATGTCATTCCAGAAAGTTTTCTAGAATTTCCTTCCTAACCACGAGACGGAGTTTAAATCGAACTTGTCTCAAGGACAGAAAACTCTTGATTGCAGGGTTTCAGCTAAGTTAACAGAGTTGCAGCATTCGCTGCAAGAGTTACCGGAACGAGGTTTTATTCGCCCAAGCGCACCTCCAGGAAGTGCATCGATTCTGTCTACCAAGAAGAAGGCCGGTAACATGAGATTATGTATCAACCACCGAAACTTTGATAAAACCACCATTCATAACCAAATTTCATTCCACATGTAGAAGGTTTAATAGATCTGCTACGATGTCTTAAACACCTTTTCCAGAACCGCTTCTAGATCATGCTACCATCAGTGACGAGAGAAAGAACATGATATTTTCCAGACTGCTTTTGCACACGTTATAGTCTCTCTAAAATTTTGATTTATGCTGTTGAACTCCTAAATGCTCTAGCTATATTACGAAATAAATGAATCAGGGTTCCCACAAAATTTTTTTAAAACGAATTTGTTAGTATGATCATTGATAACATTCTAATTTGCTAAATCTAGAGAAGAACACGAGAATCATCTTCTCACAGTGGTACAGATTCTTCAATAGGAGAAAATTTTATACGCAGCTTTCCAGATGTGAGTCCCAGATGAACGAGGTGCCATTTCTGAGCCACCCTATTTCAGTAGAAGAAATTTCAGAAATCCTGTGAAGGTGAAGGCCATCACCAGATGGTCAAGACCGACGCTTGTGACTAAAGTACGAAGATTTACCAGAACTCAGTTGACTACTACCGCAGAAATTCCTAACAGTTCTCAGGATTAACTTTCCACGACTGAGCTGATGCATAAAGGAGAGGACCTACACAAAAATTTTGTATTCCATAAGATCCAACTCTAGGAGAGATCTAAATTATCGAGACTCATAATTCTTTCTTGACTATTCACTCAGATTCCACCAGAATGTACTATAATCCCAGGCAAAATTTTGATAGAAGCAGTGTAACACAATTGATGCAACTATGTTCATATCTATATGCCTGACATACTGCAGGATCAAGATAGGACACCGCTATGCTAATGAGTTATTACAACCATTAGAAATCTCTGAACAGAAATGAGATAAGATTACATGGAGGTTATTGTCAGTTATCACAGACTCAAACGAAGCATGATGCTATCTAAGTCGTTGTTAACTAGTTAACCCAACCTACACGTCTTCATTTATCCGAAATTATTACGTAGAAACAAATCTATAGGAAATTCAGCAATAGATCGTATGATTCCAAGGTATTTCATCAACAACCTTGTCAGATGGAATTTAGCGTTCGCGAATCAGGCTCACGTTTATGTTCACGATCACGTGTATGTTCTCATTCACATTCATGTTTATTTTCATTTTCACGTTTACGTCTCGTTCACATTATGATGTCGTTTCAGTCCATGTTTGTGTTGTCTCACGATGTAAGTTCATACTCGCATTTATGACATTGTTCATGTTTGTGTTGTCTCACGATGTAAGAATCCAGATATGTCTTTATCAGATCAGATTTGGGGATTGGAGATTCTTCTCAGGATTCAAAAGGATTTCCAGGTAATCCTAAAATATAAGGCCAACAAAGTTTTCTCACAATCTAAGAGGGAAAGAAGGGAGCTTTATTATATGTTGCTTAGATGTCATCAAGGAGGTTGGACTTTTCAAAAGTTGCAGGAATTGTCCTTTGATGAATTGGAATATAAGGCTTATCGTATTTGGGCAAGAGTGCAAGAGATGAACACTACCAGACTTCTTTTAGATGAAAGGAAAGAAGAACTTGCAGAGGAGATGGAGATTCAAAGGGCTATGATTGTACCAAGACCATTGAAGAAGGGAGTTCCACTTGAGTCTCCTTCATATTTGAATAGAGTGAATCCCAGTGAAGCTGTTATTAGAAAGAGTATTAAGCTCTCACCTATGGAAGCTTCACATATGGTAAAAGTATTACCTCATGATTCCAGAAACCCTATCATTAGTTATGAAGAAGATGCAAGTGGGTTTTGGATGATTGACAGATATGGGAAAGAGGTACATACTTTTACTACTCTTATGTCTTTGTTTACAAGTTTGGATAGGGAAGACTTGGCAGACCTTTGGAGGTTACTGCATGCCAAGTATGAGACTGAAGCACCTACTTCAGTCAATGGAATAAAGCTTTGGTCAACATTCAAGAGAATGTGTGCACCAGATGAAGAAGATCCAGTTTGGAAGGATCTTGAGGATGATATCAGTGGACTTCAATGGCATCTATATTCAGCAGCTGGTGTGTATCATTTGAGTTCTACAAAGTTTTTTGAGTATCTTCTTGTGGATGCTGAGTATCCTATGTCCAAAGAGGTTTTGAAGAAAATGACGACAACACAGCTGGAGATAGACTACTCAAGTGATGTGGCCAAAGATCTGAATAGATATATTTATTTCCAATTTGATAAGATTTGTAAGAATCCTCCTAGCTCTTAGTTTTTATTCAGAAACTTGATTACTAGAGTAGATATCAAGTTTAGGGGAGGATTGTTGGGAATAAAATGTAGCCAATACACTTGAACGCTGACAAGAGCAATCTGGACGTTGATAAGAAGAAAGCAAGCGTTCACATGACAAGGATTGACAAGAAGAAGTCAAGCGTTGATAAGAAGAAGTCAAGCACTGATAGAAGACTTAGTCTACACGTATTATGTTTCTAGTAAAGATATGTTCGACAATTTATTCCTTATGTTTATCTTTACCTAAAATAGCTGATACATAGACTCTTGTACAAGGCTCCTTAATCTATAAAAGGAGGCCTTTAGGTTTTAGTTTGATATACGTTTTACACTTTCATTGTACGCAAGTTTGATTTATCAATCAAAGTGAAAGTTTGGTTTATCTTGTTTGTGTGTTCTTGTTTAAGTATTAATTTCGCATAATACTTGAATTGTTACATATACAACAAAGTTTCTCTACGTGTTTAACTTGATATAATCTCGTTTACACAAGCTAAATCGATCTAAGTTTGGGATCAACACCATCTTGGGATCTTGTGTATTCATCCACATGATCACACTATTTATTGTTGAATATGTCTTTAGGCATGAGTATATGGTTTTTGAATCTTTGACTTTGCTGAGTACACCATAACGCTACCTTCTTGAGACAAAACATAGTCGCGGACTGAATGGCTTTGACATTCGTCCTAAATCGGTAGCATTTTACCTCCGGTCGGTGAAGACCGTTATAAGATATTAAATATCGTACCTGTGATAGGTAGATTCACTTAAGAATCTCCTTGACAGGGTTTCACGGCTGTACTAGCCGTTCTCTTTACTCGACCGTTTCAAAGCAAGACTGTGAACATAAAGAGTGAATCAATTGGATATATATCCGCTTGATTAAAGTCGTCAACTCAAATTCCTGGAACAAGTTTGATTCTTAAAGAACCTTACCATTGTTGCTTTCTAGTTGACACAAGCTTGATCCATAAAGAATCTCGCAAGTCACCTACCGTAGCGCTGTTTGATGTTGACGCTAGAAGGATTTCCATTTGTCACTGTGAATATTAATAAATATCACTCTGAATGTTCTGGCAAGACCATAAAGATATTGCGTAGAAACCTGAAACGAGTTTGAATCAATTCAGAATCAAACCACTGTTGCTTTTCAGTTTTACATATGTTCAATTCATGAGGAATCTTACATATGACCTACCGCAGTGTTGTTTGATGTTAACACTGGAAGGATTTCCACTCATCATTGTGAATACTAAGTAGTATCACTCTGAGTGTTCTAGCAATATCACAAGGATATAGCGTAGGACTCTCTTGATCGTCATCCGTGTGTCCTAACGAGATTTGATTGATCTCCTGACTCTAGACTCGATTGGTGCAATTTTAGTGGTCGGAGGCTGGAGCAGATGCCACCTATTCAATATTAACTAACTCAGAGTGAGAAAGTTAATAGAAGTCATGTTGTTCTCCGTGACAATAAAACAAACTTCTTTTGAGAGAAGCCTGAGTAGCTAGGTAAGGGATTGTGCATTACATCACTGGGTCCATGATGTGTATCTTCATGATGTGTTGACCCGGTTTTTGCCTAAGTTGTATGGAGGGATTATTTCTTTACACCCTTTATCCTTGCATTTCTTTTTCATTCTTCGACCCCTTCAATGCTTACCAAGACATCATTACTATCACCTTGTTATGATTGTTCCAGTGCTAGCATCAGTACTTAGTCGGCATTCAGCTACGTTCACATTCTACTCCATCTTTCCTAAGGACTTATAATAATCTATTAGATTGTCCCTGGGAAGATCCCTCCGGTTCTGGTTGGATCATAGGACTTACACCTAACCACCCTTTTGACACCAATAATGTCGTGAATTAAAGATGTTGTGGGTATTTGATCGTAACCATAAAAACCACTTCAAATATCTAACAAGGTGTTTAAAAAAACATTTAACACCGTGATAGTTTTTATCGTTTCAGAAATGCTCCCCCTTCACATGTGCATCGATAATCGAAAGTGTTTTGCACATGTAGGTAAGAGTTACAGTGCTTGAGTCTTATATAAGATGAGATTTTAATCACATTTACTCCCCCTATCTCTAATATATAAAATCTTTTGATATTAGAGATACCAAATTTGATTAAAATATATTGTGAAAAATAGTCTTGAAAGTCTCCGGATAAAGATGTGTTAATCTTTTGCATGAAGTTGAAATGCTCCCCCTTAAAAATTGATCCAATTGAATTGTCATTGTGAGGATTTGATCCACAATTCGCTTTTTGAGGATTGGAGTTGTTGAACACACAATTTTTGAAAGATTTTGAATAATCATTGAGAAATTCTTTAAAAAATTGTGTTCAACGCTTTTTGAAAAAAAAATCCTATTTCTTTTTGGCGAAGAGGTTTTTTTAAAGCATAAACTTGAGTTCATAGACTTTGAATGTCTTGACGAAACGACTCAAGTGTAAAAAGATTTCTCTTCTTTTGCTGAGGGTAAGGGCACTAAAGCGTACACTCCCCCGTGAATATAGAACCGGGTTGCAACCTGAAAGTGATTACAAGCCATTCTGTTGAGCTTAAAACATTGATTATTTTGGGACAAGCTCAACCCAAGATAGATTGCTCTACCCGTCGTTTGGAAATATTGTCCAAAATAGACAATTTCCTTTATTAAAAGAAATGACATGTTTTGAAAAATATTTACAACTTTCATTCGAGCTTTATGTACACACCCGTGTCGTTATTAAGCGACATTTCTAGGCACGTCCATATTATCGATACTGAAAGACATGTCGAGAAGAATATTTTTGGATTTTAAAAGATTTTTTAATTTTGTGTTTTGTTTTTATATGTTTTATATTTTTGTATTTTGCTTTTTCAAAGATATTTACAGGTTGATGTTTGATAGATAAATCAAGCAGGCACCTTTGCCAGAATCTCCAGGTCTGCTGGAGTCAAACATCTCATACCAATTTTCCTAACGAGATACTCAAACCTATCTTTCGATCGAGCTTTCGTAAACAAGTCGGCTAATTGGTAATCCGTTCCAACAAAGTATAGTTCAACGATACCTCTTTAAACTTGTTCCTTTATGAAGTGGTATCTGACATCAATGTGCTTCGTGCGGGAATGCTGTACCGGATTGTAGGATATGTCTATGGCCGACTTTGAGTCACAGTACATAGGTACTTTATCAAAGTGGAAGCCATAATCCGTGAGTTATGTTCTCATCTATAGAACTTGAGCACAACACACAGATAGAGACACATACTCCGCTTTGGCTGATGACAATGACGTGCAATCCTGCTTCTTGGAAGACCATCCCACAAGCTTATCTTGACCTAGAAATTGTGCACCACCAGAAGTACTTTTACGTATATCAAGACACCCTGCATGATCAGAATCTGAATAGGCCGTTAAAAAGAAACCGGTTTCCCTCGGATACCAGAGTCCCACATGAATGGTATTCTTTAGGTACCGAAAGATACGTTTAACCTCCTTGAGGTTCTTTTCATTGGGTCGTGCTTGATATCGTGCATAATAACACGTAGCATGTGATATATCTGATCGGCTTGCTGTTAAGTACATGAGGGAGCCGATCATGGAACGATATTTCGTTTGATCTATGGCATCTCCCTCCAAATCAGCATCTAGGGATGTGGTTGATAATGGTGTCCCAACGGGGTCACATGAGGTCATACCATGCTTTTTGATTATCTCTTGACAATACTTAGCTTGGTTAATAAAGATACCACTTGGGGATTGGTGAACTTGAATTCCTAGAAAGAATTTTAGTTCACCCATCATTGACATTTCAAATTTGTTGTGCATGACTTTTTCAAACCATTTTGAAAGTTTTGGGTTTGTAGACCCGAAAATAATGTCATCAACATAAATCTGCACAAGCAAAATGTCACCCCCATATTTATAAGTGAACAAAGTCAGATCAATGGAACCTTTTGAGAAACCTTTGGAGACCAGAAATTTCGAGAGCTCGTCGTACCACGCCCTTGGAGCTTGCTTGAGTCCATAAAGTGCTTTGCGGAGACGATACACTTTGTCAGGATAATGAGGATTGACTAATCCTTCGGGTTGCGTGACATAGACTTCTTCCTTCAAAGGACCGTTAAGAAACGCCGTCTTTACGTCCATTTGATACACGATGAATCCCTTATGTGCAGCATAAGCAAGGAAAATCCAGACAACTTCCATTCGAGCTACTGGTGCAAATGATTCTTCAAAATCAATACCCTCTTTCTGATCATACCCTTTAGCCACTAGCCTCGATTTGTTCTTGATGATCGTGTTCTCTTCATCCATCTTGTTTTTCCAGATCCATCAAAGATTTAATGGTATTACATCGTATGGTCTATCAACAAGTTCCCAGACTTTCAGTCTTTCAAATTGTTGACGTTCATTCGTCATCGATTCAATCCAAGCATGATCAGCCATGGCTTCTTTGATGTTTTTCGGTTCAGCTGAACTCACGGCGAGTGCAAACATACAAACATCGCCATCGGTTTCAAGTTGTCGTCTTGTACGAACGGGCTGTGAAGGGTTTCCAATTACTTAAACCAAAGGATGATCTCGGGTCCAATGATGTGTAGAAGGATGTCGTTGGTAGAACGTATGGATATTTGACGGATCAACAAGGCGAGTAGAAGACTCTCCAGTTTCGTGTACCGGTGTACCGAATGGGTTGATAAATTCGTCTTCGTCGGATAATGCATTGTCTGCTTGATTTGTGTTCTCTGGAGCAATGACAGTAGTTGTGGATGTTGTAGGAGCGATTGTTGATGTGATATTCTGAGAAGGTAAATCTGCAGCAACCCGTGTTGAAGTAGATGAAGTTGTATCCTTTTGTTGACGATGATCGGTATCATCATTCTTATCATGAGTGACAGCGGAAGACTGCGATACAACATGTTTCTCCCCCATGAAATATTCATCATACATTGGTCCATATAACATTTCCAACTCTTCAAGTGTCGTGTCCACTGTCATATCTGCTCTAGGAACATGTTCAGGAACCAACTTTGAACTTGACGGTTCATTGTTGTGGTCTTGATTTCCGAGTTCCGTGCAGTTGTGAACGGAAGTCGTTTGTCGTTGTGGATCGGGACTTAAACTGCTTTGTTCAAGTGCCATTTCTTGTAATTCATCAAATCTGATATGAATAGTCTCGACTATCAATTTTGTTCTCTTGTTGTACACTCTATATCCCTTAGACTGAGTTTCATATCCCACTAGAATGCATGCATCACCTTTCTCTTTCATCTTGTCGAGATTTTCACCATCTCGAATAATGTAGCACGTACATCCAAAAACGTGAAGGCGTTTGAGTGAAGGTTTTCGATCATGAATTATGTGATATGGTGTCTTTTCGTGTCTTGGGATATTTAAGGAGCGGTTTTGTGTGTAGCATGCGGTTGACGCGGCTTCGGCCCAAAAATATAGTGGTAGTTTTGAAGCGGATAATAATGTTCGATCAGCTTCAACCACAGTACGGTTTCGTCTTTCAACAACGCCGTTTTGTTGGGGTGTTCGAGCAATAGATGTTTCATTTTCAATTCCTTCGGCTTCGAAATAGTTTCTCAGATTTGAATTCAAAAATTTTGTACCTCTGTCAGTACGAACCACTTTAACTTGAGCTTGAAGACCACGTTGTATCAGTTTAAGGAAGCTGATGAGAACTTCGGGTGTTTCATCCTTAGACCTCAAGAAGTGAGTCCATGTGTACCTTGAGTAATCATCGACAATTACCAGAATATATTTCTTCCCATTGATACTTTGAACACGCATGGGACCACACAGTTCCATATAGAGAAGATCTAACCGTCCTTTTGAGCTTGGTGTAGTCTTTGTTTTGAAGCTACTTCGTTTAGCTTTACAAAGCTCACAAGAAGAACAAAGATGATCTTTGATGAATTTCAAACTTGGAAGGCCTCTCACAATATCTTTCTTAGAAAGCAAGTTGATGGTATCAAAATTAAGATGAGATAAACGTTGATGCCATAACCATGCCTGAGTCGTTGAAGCTTTAGCCATGAAGCAAATTGGAGTTGAAGAAGTTGTGTCTTGAAGTGAAATTGTGTAAAGATCAGTACCCCGTGAATCGGTAAGTAAGTCATTCCCATTATAATCACGAACAAAACATGTCTTCTTTCTGAAAGCAACCTCCAAATCTGCATCACATAATTGACCAACCGAGAAAAGATTGTGATTGAGCCCATCGACGTAGTATACCCTTTATTATTGTGATATTCCCCTGAACCATATCTCCATATCCTAGGATCGGTGCAAATTGATCATTTCCGAATCGGACCGTACCCAGGAACTTCTCCACGAAGTTAATTAGAAGCTTGAGATTCCCCGTCTTGTGCTTCGTGCATCCGGAGTCCAGTATGAAGAGAATCATTTGTATTACCTGTAGAAGAGTTAGAACACGATGGAGCATTTGCTAAATTAGATACACAATAGTTGTGATTATAGAATCATTAGTGTCCTTAGCAACATTTAAAGGCATACTAACACTCTTTGTCACATTTTCTTTCCTAACTTTAGGCATACATTTATATCCTGGAGGACATTGATTAGCAAACTACCATTTCCACGACTTGCTAGCAGACTCATATAATTCCCTAATTCTGCTTCTAGTGGTCTTAGTGGTGGATTCTGATGCAATACTTTTCTCAGGGGGGGTTACACCAGAATGGTTTACTTTGCGTTTGGGTTTTTTAGCACTAATAGGCATCGCAGTTTGCTTCTTAGTTCTAGTATCTACGCCTTTGACATTATTCGAATCACACATAGCATGATTAGCATTAGCACACTTTCCACATTTCACAAACAAACTTAACATTCAAAGCATTCAAAGTCGAATCATTCAAATCGTCATTACACGCGATTACAGACGTTTTATTCTTAGAAACATTGAAAATCCTAGGGTGGTCTTCTACTGTCTTCATCTTCCCTTGACCTTTGTTTTGACAAACCTTTTCATTCATACGAGTGCTCTTAAGCTGAGGCCGACTAACACTATCAGTGGGGATTACGCCTGTAGTAAAAGACACACGTCTATTAGTGTTTCTAGAAGTCTGAGGTGATTGACTTTCTTTGTTTTGTGTGAGTTTAGTGGCAAATCTATACATCCCTGGTTTAATCACATTTGTGTTCTTAATGCTTGGTGATCGAATATGTGTTTTGGGAGTATTATGTGGTAACCTATCCTTCCCATCCGTCTTGGGGGCAAACGCAGGTTTTGCAAATGCAGAATTAGAGAAAACAGATGGTTTTCCCAAGACAGAGGGTCTATTCACTTTTTGCGCATTGGGTTGTCTTACAACAGGTTTCTTAACACTAGGCTCCACAATTTTCCCACCCATCTTAGCAACGAGTTTCTTCAACTCTGCTATCGCTATTTCCCTGTCTTGTAACTGAGCTTTCAATCCTTTAATTTCCAAACTCTGTTCATTCATTTCTCGAAACGTTTTGAAAAGTTTTTCTTGCAGGTTATTATCATGTGGAAAACTACCAACGTCTTTTTGCAAAGCAAGTTTAAGAGAATGACAATGTTTTTTAAGGAAATCAGTTTTGTGTTGAAGTAACTCAAAAGCCTTTTTATCAACATTTTCTTTATGTTTCGAAAGCTCAAGTTCACGACGCTCACATTCTTTGATTTTATCAAGATATTTGCATGCAACATCAGAATATTCATCGATATCAGCACAAGATTGAAGAGTAACACACAAAATATCTTTGGAGAGACATTCTTCTAAGAGTAAATCATATTCATCAGAAAAAACGGACTTGTCCATTTGAAGATCGTCAATTTCTTTCTCAAAAGACTCAAAATATTTTAAATCATCAAACATTTCAGACCGAATTAATCTTTCAAATTCAAGCATATTTTCTTTTAATGTGCTCGTGTTCGGTATTAAGATTTGTTTGATAAGCACAATTATATCTTGAGGAATTGGTTTTTTCCGCTCGTCATTTTCACTTTGTTTCCATTCATTGTCAACAATGGATTTAATATTATCAATGTAATGTTGTAGAAACCCAAATGTCTGCCTACTCTTGCTTTTAGAAGCATCAAGAGGCAAGTAGTTGATGAACTTAGAAACGTTGGTTTTCTTATTAGCAAAAGCTTTCTTCCATTGAATTCTTCTTTGTTTGCATTCTAAAAACAATTCCTCACGAGACTTTGTTTTTGTGTAGTGAAAAGACCATATAGACTATTCTCATAAGCATAATTTTATGGTTTCACAAACTCTTTATTGACCGATGATCTACTCTCCTCTTCCCAAAGGGATGTCTCATCATAACCAAGAGGATATTCAGGATGGGTCCATTCGGACTCATCCATATAAAGACGCGTGTTCGCAGCTTGAGCTTGGGCAAGATAATCAGGACTTGTAAAGCTAGCTTGACCCTTAAACATAGACGGAGGTGCTATCATTCGACTTGTTTTTCTAGTTCTGTTACTTTTTCAGTATCTTTTTCATGTCGACTTTTGAAATCTTGTTTTAACGTTTCAACCTCTTGTTTCTTAACATCAAGAATTTTAGCAAACTCGGTGTTGTCCATCGAAAGACGTTGTTCAAGTTCGTTGACTTTGGTGGTAGCAAGGTACGTTTTTTGACGTTCATCCATTAATAAAACATTAAATTGACGTTTCTCTTTGGTTAATAACTCAAGAGTTTCGTTGTATTTCTTTTCAAGATCGTCCTTTTGACTTTTTAACGCACTATCCTTGTACCCCTCAAGCTCTTTGTTTTTCTTAAGAAGCTCATCTTTATATCATTCAATGGTCTCATTAGATGTAATTAGTGCGGCTTTGCATTCTTCAAAATTTTGAGTGAGCGCTGCGTTTGCCTTCTTTAATTGCTTTTGACTTTTTCTAGTTTCATTGACATATTTTTGTAAACTAGCAATTAAATTAGCAAGCGCGACACGCTCCTCATCATCATACTCATTTGCATGTTGATCATCCTCAAATTCATTATTGCACATGTCTGATGAATCGGGTGTGGTATTGCTATCAACCTTTTCCGTCATACATGTGTCATTAATGGCATTGGGTAGCTCACTATGCTCATGAGTATCACCAAACACATTATATTCATCAGTGTTGCGTACCTTATCGAGTGGCTCAGTGTCAAAGATAGGGTCATTGTCATCTTCAATAACGTTGAGAACTTCGTCAACCTTTGCCATGTACGAGTAATATGCTTCTAATTCTTGGTCGGAGGCTTCATCATCAATATCATCAAGCATTGCTCCTTCCTCAACCGACAATTTGACCCCTGCTTCTATCTTCTTGCATAACAACATCTTCTCTTTATGATAGCTAGAGTCCCTAACCCGTTTCGGCTTTCTGCATTCCTTTGCCATATGCCCATAACCTTGGCAATTATAACACTGAATCCTACTTTGTTGAACCACTTGCGTTCCAACAGTTTCCCTATTCCCAGTAGCAGCATCAATCCTCTGAGTATCATACTTGGCAGTTTGTCGATCATACCTTGCAGAACCCTCAACATGTGTTGGATTATGTCGATCATACCTAGAAGGACTTTCACCACGTCGACGTGTGTCATACCTTGAAGGGTTCTCAACATATTGGTTCTTTGTGTTGGATGATGTTCGAAGATTGTTGTTGGTGGGTTTGAAGATTTTCTTGTAGGTCTTCATAATGAAAGCAATTTGTTGTTTCATTTCCCGATTCTTCTGAGATTGATCTTCATCACTATCCTCTTCAGATGATGACTCAGATGGTGGTGATGGTGCTCTTGGTTCTTTGCCACGTGATCTTGTGGAGGATGAAGACTTGGATGATGTGGAATATCGTGGTGAGGATGATTGAATGGAGTATGACTTTGTAGTACGAGATCGATGATCTTGAGTGGTAGACACTAGAGCTAGTGGATTAGCCGTCTTTGCAACTCGTTCAGCTCGAATTTCATTTGCCTCATGCTGAAATTGTTTCAAGATATCAAAGAGAGTGTGATATTTTACCTTGTCTAACTGCTTTTGTTGTTTCACCAAAGTAACAAAACTTGTCCATTCTGGTTGAAGTTGCTGAAGAATTGCACATTGACTTGCATGGTGGAGACCTCCAAGTTGTTTCTTGTCATATCGTTCATCATCGTGTAGAATCGTGAATAATAAGACTCATATGATTCTCCATCCAATGCAGTAAACTTACCAAAATTCCAAAACAAGTTTGTTTTAACATCTTGCTTGTTTAGTGATTCTCCTTGTTGCAAGCGTTCAATAGCCTTCCACATTTCTTGTGTCGTAGGACATGCATCAACCATGGAATAAATATCATATCCAGTTCCACTTAGAATCATATAGATCGCTTCTTTTTCTGCATCATACCAAGCACGCTTCTCTTGTGTAAGATCAGATAACGTTTCTTTTCTTGTGGTTGCGGGTATTTCTGGAATAGTGTCTGTGGCTGGTGTATGAGGAACAGTGATATCGGAGAAAACATATGGTCCATTGTTAATACATTGCCTCAATGCATCACCATTAGGTCTTGTATCAAAATAGCGAAGAAAACGTGATTGCCATTAAGCATATCGACCGGCCACAAGCATTGGTGGTCTCTCTTTGTTACCCGCTACCATGATGTTGTTGTTCGTCACACGATATTCGGTAGTAGAATCCATCTCAAAATGTGTTGAAGTAACAAAGGATCTTAAGTAGATGTGTTGTGGTTGGGTTGTGGTTAAAATTCCGAAAAGCACGATTTACCTTCAGTCCGAAAATAAATTCCCCAGCCCGATATAACGGGAGACCGAAACATTTTGTAATTGCCAAAATTTGAAATCGAGCTAGAAATAGCCTAAAACTAGTATGGAAAATATTTGAATTTATTTGACAGGAAAATTTTTAACTTTTTTTTTTCGTGTAAACTATGTTCCGAGACTAGTCTAGATAGTGGCTAAGTCTAAAAATTGCTCAAACAAACTTTAGCATCGCAATGTCACTCATCGCAATACAACCCATCGCAATGTTCCTTCTATCGCAATATCCCTTCTATCGCAATGTTCTATCGGAATGTTCACTCTATCGCAATATCCCTACTATCGCAATATGCTTGTATCGGAATACCCTTACTATCGCAATGTGTCCACTGTCGGAATATGAAGTCTATCGCAATGTGGCAAATGAAATTTTGACAGAGTAACGTTTCACTTTGGCTTAATTCCGTCGCAATCCATGATCGCAATGTACGATCGTAATCCACGTCGAAATAAGGGGTATCGCAATAACTGATCGCAAAGTAAAACCCTAGGGTTATTGCAATCAACTGTCCTTTCTTGTACTTTCCGATGGAAACTCTGTCGCAATGGAAGAATAAATTTCGCAACTTTGAGCAAGAAATTCGTGTTTTTAACCAAACCAAAATACCTAAATCACTACTACAACTATAGAGAAGATTTGTAGCAAGATTTAGAACACGAAAAACACAAAAAATCTTGAATTTGAGATATGAAATAAGGATCAAATCAAATGAAAACACAACAACTAATCACAAAACTACCCCATGGCGATTGATACCAATTGTTGTCCCATATATTTGTGATTATTAAACAAGAAAGAAAGGTGGATAAAAGAGATGAAGTAGATGAATTCTAGAGAGAGAAACTAGAGAGAGGAAAGAGAGAGAAGTGTGTGAGAAACTTGGTGAATATTAGATTAAGTGAGAGAGAATAAAATGAACCACCACCCTTCCTAACATGCTAGGAAGGGTATTTATAGTCCCCCTACATGTGGGCTTGTATAGACTATACTACATGGGTCGGGCTTTCCTTTAGTCTTTAATTACAAATGAATGAACTTTAGCTTAAAGTTGAGCCCGTAAAACACGACTAACCTACTACCTATTACAACGTTCTAAAATACGCTACATAATAAACCTATGACCGATCATTCTTGTTTGACTCAATATTTTGAGGCTAACATAGACGTTTCACGTCTTAGGCCGTATCGTTTGGCATCCTCCTTCAGTCAGCATACGTCCATGACTCAATATTTTGAGGCTAACACAGACGTTTCACGTCTCAGGCCATATCGTTTAGCATCCTCCTTCAGTCAGCATACGTCCATGATGTATTCTGATATCACGTTCACATTATGTTTCGCGTATCATTCATGATATAATTCTGGTTGGGCGTGCCTCATATAACCGTGAACCACGTTCACAATTACTCACGTAGCACGTTCACAATTGTTCATGTAGTTCGTCTCAATATGTTCTTGGTTGTTAAGGATATTTGGATTTCTATGTCTAATTCAATCAACACGTAAAAAGATGAAAATAGTAATGCTACGTATTCGTAAAACAAAGTGCACGTACCAATTACTATTCACAAAGTACAATTTTTTTATGCATAAAAGCAAAAATACTTGAAATGTAAACTAAATGAAAGTATAGGGACTAAAATGTAAAATTCAGGAACTAAAAGGACCAAATATGTAAAATACAAAAACTAGTAACAAACTTAACAAGTTTCCAAAACTAACTAACTAAATTTGTTAAAAACTGAAATTACAAGGACTAACTTGTGCAACCCCTAAAAACAATAACAATTAACACCGAATACAAAGTTTAACAAACAACAAGTACCTATGTGCAATTAAATGGAAAGTTTTATGAAAAACGGGTTAAGCCACTACAATAAGTTGGTTTTATCTTATTCTGCATTCTGGCTTATTCAGTGGATCATTTTTCATTCTAAAAGTCATTCCAAGCTTATTGTTAGTTGATTAATCAGTTTCAGCAATAAAATCAAAGTGTGGATGTCTAGATTTCATATGAGCTTATTCTTGGTTTATTGAGATAAGCTAACTTGTGATTTTCAAGATTTTAAGTAAAATCTTGTTATTGGCCTAGCTAATTTTGGATTTTAAGCAGTTTAAAACAAACCAGAGCGATTTTGGTTCATTAATAAGCTCAAACCAGCTTATTGTAGTGGCTTAACCCGTTTTTCATAAAAAAAAATCCATTTAATTGCACATAGGTCCTTGTTGTTTGTTAAACTTTGTATTCATTGTTAATTGTCATTGTTTTTAGGGTTTGCACAAGTTAGTCCTTGTAATTTCAGTTTTTAACAAATTCAGTTAGTTAGTTTTGGAAACTTGTTAAGTTTGTTACTAGTTTGTTGTATTTTACATATTTGGTCCTTTTATTTCCTGAATTTTACATTTCAGTCCCTATACTTTCATTTAGTTTACATTTCAAGTATTTTTACTTTTATGCATTAAAAATTTATACTTTATGAATAGTAATTGGTACTTGTACTTTGTTTTACGGATACGTAGCATTACTATTTAATCTTTTTACGTGTTGATTGAATTAGACATAGAAATCCAAATATCCTTAACAACCAAGAACAATTAAAAGCTCGATACTTTTAGGCCTTTCTTTTGAAATTGAGTATGTGTAAGTTCGTTTATTCTCGATTCTTGACAAATTGAAAGGCCTAAAAATATCGAGCTTTTAATTGTTCTTGGTTGTTAATGATATTTGTATTTCTATGTCTAATTCAATCAACACGTAAAAAGATGAAAATAGTAATGCTACGTATCCGTAAAACAAAGTGCACGTACCAATTACTATTCACAAAGTACAATTTTTAATGCATAAAAGTAAAAATACTTGAAATATAAACTAAATGAAAGTATAGGGACTAAAATGTAAAATTCAGGAACTGTGATTGTGGTAAAATTACACCTTTTAGGAAAAAGGCGTAAAAGCGGTAAGTATCGAGTGATGACTTTAGAAAAAATCAACACTAATGACCCTTAATGGTGTGTAAGTTCGTTTCCCAAGGAGGTATATGTGTGTGAAAAACTTGCCAAATGTTTGTAATTAATGATTGGTTTAGAAGGGGATTAGAAGAGAAAATGACAAAGTCGTAAAAATAAAAATTAACTAAAAATCACTATTAGAAAGTTAAGACGTAGAACCTCAAAAAAATCACCAAAAATAAAATGAATTCTAAAAATTACCAAAAATTCACCAAAAATCAAAAATAATAAACTAAGAGTTTACCAATTATCAAAACTTTTTCAAACCTTTTAAATAATTAAATATTCAATTTTTAAATGCTAATTAAAGCCCTAAAAATCAAATAAATTATCAAAAAGCCCAAATAAAGATTTTTCAATTGATAAACCTCTAAAATGTCCTAAAATGATTAAAAACTATTTTTAGAAATTTCAAAACTAATAAAAACTATTTAAAATGAATTAAAAACTATTAAAACTTAAAATAATTATAAAAATTAGTCTATAAGTGATAAAATTATTCTAAAAGTTGCTAAATTCCTATTTTAATGTATTAAACCTAAGAAAAATGTAAAAAGTTGGAAAAAGTGAAATTTGAAAAATAATGATAAAATAATAATAAAATAATATTAAAAATCCAAAAATTATAAAAAATTCTAAAAACTTGCAAACTAGTTTATTTTAACCTAAATAATCAGAAAATGAAAGTGAAATTACCAAAATACCCCTAATGGGCCCTCAAATGGGCCAAATCCAAAAACAGTCAACACAAATGGGCTTATGGGCCCAAAAAGTCAAACCTGGCCCAATTGACTTGGAAAAGCCCTATCTGACTTAAAATTTAATTCTAAGAACAAAACTCTAAAGGCCCAAAAGCTGAAAATATGCTTATCACAGCTTATTGAACACAAAGCTTATTCTTATTGGGCTTTTCAACCCATTAAGCCATAAGCTAATGCCATAAGCTCTAATTTGACACACAACCCTCTTTTTGGATGCTTAAGAGATCTGTCAAAAGAAATTTTCAATAAGCTCACTCAATAAGCCAGAAAATAGAAAAGCAAAATTCCACAAAACGACAAAATAGTCGTTTTTGAGAAATACTCAACCTCAGAAGCTGATTCAACTTGCAAAAGCTTTCAAATGGACTCAATAAGCAATATCAATCAACAAAAATCCAATAAGCACAAGCAATAAGCCAGAATAAGCACAAAGGAACTTATGTAAAAGTCAAAGGACTTGGTTTTCTAGTCAAACCTAAAAGTCAACCACCCAAATGCTCCAGGATGAACAAATGGGTCAAAATATGAGCACCTATTACAAAAACAAAGTTGTTGCTGGTTAAAATAAGCTATTATAGCTTATTGATAAGCTGACACCAAAAATGCACTATCAGTGGCAACCAGCAGGGGAAAGGAGTTCTCGCTGCTTTGACTAATTGACCAAGCTTATTTGAGAGTTCTGGTTTGATTCAATTGGAAACAAAGGCACCCTTGTGATCAGTGAATCACAAGGAGTCAATAGCAACAATAAAATCACAAAATGATCCACACAATAAGCCACAATAAGCCAAACAGTCCACAGATATGCTCCAGATATGCAAATAAGCAGTTAAGCACTTAATAAGCAGTTTTAAGCAAAATAAGCCAGCCAAACTTAACCAGATGCACACACAAGCTATATAAACTAACAATAAACACAAAGAAACAAGAATCAAACACTGAATCAAAGTAAATATCAAGATCAAAGCATAAAAAGTTACTGATGAACAAAGAACATATGCAGAAACAAGTTTGCTGATATACTTGACACTTGATCCAATTTCAAGCCTCAAATCCCTCTACCCTGGTGTGATTAGCTATGATTTAGCACTTGTTACCCTTAACTTATGCTTAGATCTAGGTGTCCTCAAAATCCTAGCCAATTTTACCAAGTTATGAAGATTTTAGAGCCAATCTATGAATCAATGTGTTTAAGACCACAAATCCTGCAAACAGATGCACAAATGCTCCCAAATAACAGGTACCAATACTTGCTTACAACACACAAGCACTTAACAAACCTCAAATCTAACTTATGCAGTAATCCCAAACACCCTTTTAAAACTTATTTTCACAAATTTTCAAAGGATCATTAAGATTCAACCCACAAATCAGATCAATAACACCTCAATAACATCAAACAAAGCCAAATCAACAATAAACATCCACAATAACACAGATTCAAGCACAAATCCACAAAAATCACTAATATTCAGAAACTTAAAGAGAAAATGAAAAGGGAAGAAGGTGCAAACCTCCAAGACCTACATCCAGGCCCTGGATTGTTTGAGCTGAGGTACTAGCAAAACAAGTACCAGCTTCCAATGCTGCTAAGATGAACAAACACAAGGGTGAGATCAAATAAACAAGGACTTTCTGATTTTTGATGCACAAGTTTTATCACTTAAAACCTTGCCTCAAAAACCTTCAAACATGTAAATGGAACTCAGATTTTAGCTTCTCAAACACCAAACTTTTATAAACAAGAACAAGATTTCTCAAAATTTCTGAAAATCAAATTTTATTTCATAAAAAGGAATTACAAAGATTAAAAGCTAAAATCTGGAACAAAAGCTCTCTCACATGTTGAGGAGTCTTTTTATAGGCAAATGCCAAGGCTACACTGTTCACAAACCCTAGATGTGAAATTCCCTAAATGCCCTAAGTCCTTGAGTACGTTTGTTGTTGTTGAGCTGTCCAAAATGATCCTACACGTTCATTTTAGCTTTGTGATCAAGCAAAGGCTCTTAGCTGTTGATCTTGACACGTGGCTAAGCTTGGAGGCCACGTTGAAATCTGATTGGTGGAAAGGGTATTGGGGTGGGGTCCATAGTGAGTGGAAATGAGGGTTTTGTGTGTGGGATAGGTTTCTGCATGTGTGAATCAAACGTGTGTGATGTATGTAAAATTAGTCAACTTGCTTTAGGAAAAACAAGCAACTAAAATATAGGGCAAGCACGACGATTTAGGAAAACCGTGTGTAAATGACCCTTAAGTAGGTGAGTTCGTTCTCTCGAGGAGGCACGTGTGTTGTGTAATGAATGATTGATTATGTTTTTGATTATTAATGAGAAGAAAAGAAGAGAAAATGACGAAGACGAAAAAAATAGAAAAATAAGACGAAAACACTACTAGAAAGTTACGACGGAGAACGTAAAAAGTGCAAAATTTAAAATTTTAATCTAAAAATTCCTAAAAATTACTAAAAATCCCAAATAATATTCTAAGAGTTTACAAAAAATTCAAACTTGCTAAAACCTTTTAATTAATTTAATAATGACTTTTTAATGCTAATTAAAGCCCTAAAAATCACTTTTAAATATTAAAAAGCCCTAAACAAGATTTTATAGTTTGTAAACCTCAAAAATGACCTAATTAAACTAAAAACTATTTTTAAAAATTTTAAAACCAATTTAAACTATTTTTAAACTCCTAAAAACTATTAAAATCTATTAAATCTTAAATTAATTCTAAAAATTAATTGAAAAGCCTAAAAATTATTCTACAAATGGGAAAAGTCCTAATTAATGATAAAGAACCTAGGAAAAATGAAAAAGAAATAAAATAAAATTTTTTTATTTTAATGAACAAAATAATATTAAAATATTCTAAAAAATTAAAAGTCCTCAAATAAATTCTAAAAAATTCTCAAAAATCCTAAATAATCTAACTAAGAAGAAAATGTAAACAAAAGTTCCTAAAACCTCTTAGTTAATTTTATATTAATTTTTAAAGTTGCCAAAAAACCCTAAAATTAAATAAAATCAAAAATTAAAGATTTTGAAAACTTTTTTTATATGTAAACCTCAAAAATACAAATAAAAACCTAAAAACTATTTTTTTGTATTTTTTTATTACTGTTTACTATTTTTTATAGACTTTTTAAATTTAAAACTAGAAATAATCCTAATAATTAATTAAATAAAAGGAAAAATAAAATTTTTAATCAGAAAAATCCTAAACTCTAGTCAAAACCTAGGAAAAATGAAAAGAAGCCAGAAAGCTTAATAAATAAGCTGAAATAAGTCAAATAAGCCACGGCTTATTTTAGATAAGCCAAAACACAAACACCTTAAATAATAAACCTGGTAAACTCTTACCAGTCAAAGACCCTAGGGCAGATGGTTAGAGCGTTGTGTTGTGAGAGGAGTGGCGCAGGTTCGAGTCCTGGCCACGTCCTTTTTGGCAATTATTTTTTTTTCTTTTTAGCTTTAAAGAACTCAAACAATACAACTTAAGCTCACAAATTCACATCCAATTTAATTTTTTTAGCCAAGATTAACCAAGATTAAGATCAAAATGTGGCCAGGTCTGGTAATACTTCTGATGAACAAGTATAGCAGTTTAATTGTAAACTTTGGAAACCAAGAGGAGCTTGGTTTGATTGATTTGTGAGTATTTGTGGACAAACAAGGCACCCTTGTGCTCTTTGAAGCACAAGGAGTCAGTAACAAGCAGAAAACAAGCAAAATCCTAACACTTAGCACATAAGATCAAAGCAAATCAAGCACATCAAAGCATATCAAGTTTCTGATGTAAATGGCTAGGTCTGGTGGTTAATGAGCAGATTACTAGCACTTCTAGTGAGATTCAAAAGCCAACACTTAGCATACAAACTCACCAAATGATGCTCAAACAAATTCAAACTCTCAATTACCCTATCTCCTAACAGAATTCAAGATTCAAAGCACAATTTGAGCAACAAATAAGCAGATTAAGGAGTATGCAGAATTGAGCTTCTCTTTTCTTTTAAAACACAAATACTTGCTTCCAAATCTTCACCAAATATGTTTACCAACCTATATGTAACTAGATGCAACCTATTTCAACCTTTAAACAACTCTTTAAAGCACAAATCAAAAACTATAACCCTGCTAAAACATAGATCCAAACACCCTTTTATATTTTGAAACCCAACTTTTACAATCCAAAACAGTTTAAAACCTACTCAATCTGATCAAACTAGCATCTATCATGCATAACAACTCAAAATAACACAATTCAAACCAGAAATAACAACAATCATCAAATAATCATGCAAATCACATAACTTCACTTTTTCTGAAATTTGAAAAAGGAAAAGAGTTTTTTACCTAAGAACCCCCATCCAGGGTCCTTTGTGGTTGCTATACCACCTCCTTACCAACTGGGGTTGGTGCTGAACTATATCAACAGTAAACCTGCAAATTAAGAACAAAAGAAAAACAAGCAATATTTATCCAATATTCTGTTTTACCTTTTACTTTCTTAAAACCTTACCAAAACTTTTCAAACCTTCTAAACACGTTTCAAAAACCCTAGATAACCAATTAACACTTACCTCTTAACACACAAACTTGAAACAGATTCTTCCAAAAATATTTCAATTTTCAGAAAGCCTTAACTAAATTTTGAAACACAAAATCAGTTAACCAAATGACAAATGGAACTCAGAATCTTAGCTTCAACACAATACACAACTTTTTATAAACCTAAAAAGGAATTACACTTGATTTTCTCAAACACCAAACTTTTATTTCATAAAAAAGGAATTACAAGGTTAAAGCTAAAAAACTGGAACCAGAGAAATAGGGTCACATACGACTCCTATTTATACAATGCAATGGAAAATACTAGAACTAAAACCCTAGCTAACTGAAATGCCAAAAAGGCCCTTGAGTCTTGGTCTTCAAAGTGGTCAAATTGTGCCCATGTGATGGAGAGTGACATTCCAGCTTGGAATCTTCAATATGGAACGTTGGATGAACCTTTGGGACCAAGGGGATGATCCTGGGTGTTGGTTTGGTCGGGTGTGGGTTTTGGTGCGAAAGAGACGTTGCAGGGGAGGCTTGGGGAGGGGTCCACAATGCATGTGACACTGTTGGGTGAGGTAGGTTTTGGTGAGAGTGATGTGTATTAGTGATCTGGAGGGATTTAGCTAAAAACCCTTTGATTTGAGTGTTATGTAATCTGGGTAGGATTAGGGTTCAAGTGAGATTAGGGGTGGGTTTTGATTCGTTTTGGGGTAAAACAGATTTAAAAATCTTGTTTTGGTGGGAAATAAATGGTTAGTGGGGTGTTTTGACTTCATTGACCAGGTTTAATAAATTAAACCGGGTATAGGGTATTGGGTAGGGTCGGTTTAATGGGTATTTGGGTTAATGGGTGGGTGGATAATGAGGTGGCACGTTCTGGTTGGTGGTAAGGGTTTGGGTAATTGGCAAACTTGGTCCCCAGGTTTTCACTATTCTTCCAAGTTGTATTAAAATGCTGTCAGCGCCCAATTAAGCCTTGTCAACTTTTGACAACTTGTCAAAAGTGGCACAAACTTTTCCAAAAACTTTACCAAGGGTATCTTTTGCATAATCTTCAAACTTGATGGACTGATCTTGTAATATCTTCAAATATTAAGGTCCATACTTGTACATTTGATATTTTGAGGGTCAAATGTGACAAGTTCTTCAAAGATGAGGGACCATTCTTGCCAATTTTCAATTCTTCAAGGGTCTTTTTGCAAAATCCAAACTTGGGCCCGATTCATTGTGCGACTTCATTTCCCGTGTTCGTTTTTGATTGATTCTTGTGTTCTTTTGCCAATTCCTCAATATCCGTACCTAAAAATACACAAGTAACAAACACGAGCATATATTTGGCATATTTTATGATATTTTATGCATTTTAAGGCCGTTTTGGACGATGAGACCATGTATAAAAGCAGTCTCATCACTCCCCCATACTAAACCATTGCCGTGCCCTCACGCAATGCTAGAATAAAGTATCAAAGCATCTCCAAAATTTAATTTTATTCACTTTTATTGAAATGATAACTAGCTACATTACACTATTGCTACTACTTGCGTTTCAGACATAATGTATGATTTTCATCGCAAAATGGGACGTTTAGGTTCATAGAATAAGAACACGTAAATGCTTCGTTAGAAATAATTTCGTCGTCCTCGATTTTCACCTTAATTCCATGCCAAGCGTGCAACGAGATCATTGTCATTATAAGTTAGTAATGCTAATACTACTCATATGCCCTAATCACGTACTTATTCTCCCATTATTCCTAAGTTGTATCTCTTATATTTTATTATGTCTTAATGATCACGAGGATACATTGTTGACTTATGCGATACTAGAGATTTAGGTCTAAAAATAGAGTCCTAACGGTGTAACTAAGACCATCAAATCAATAACCCCTCCTAATAGACAACGATGTTAAAAAATTAAGTTGACAAGAAGAATCGATAAACACGGTTTTATAACGGTTTTGAACATGAGACTTATTACCAAGACTTTTATACGCCCCCTAACGGAAGGACCTTATTATCTTTGGTTTACCTCCATCTTTTATTCAACTTCGCCATGAAGCTTTTATTATGACTTCGGTCTTGCCTTGCCTTTTATTATCCGCCATCATCGGTGGTTTTATTAGCCAAAGACGTATATCCTCACGCTAAAGCGAATTTTGGATCTTTAAAGCTTCTAAGATTAAGGCTTGATTCACTTTCAATTTTGCATAGATTTTAGGCCTTGTGGGGCTTCAAATTGTTTGCTTGATTTAGGTGAGCACTTGAAATCTTATTATTAGGTGAAGCTTTCGATTATTAGGGTTGCCAATACTTCAAAACCGTGACGCTGGCGATACCTTAATGTCTTCCCAATTTAATTACACGGAAGCTACTAGAAAAGACTAGAAACCCAACAATCAAAACTAAACCGCTAAGTCAATATTTATTAAGCAAAAATATTTACATGCGAAGGGAGAATAAGCAAACAACGAGAACACATGAGTTTTTGAAAGAATACGAGTACTCTACGTTTAGCATAGTAACTTATAATTAACTCTATCATTTCTCGTACTCATTTAAGAGACTTAGCCTAATATAAGTTAAGGAATTAAAGCTAAGTGCTCAACACGCACGGTCGAGTCAAAAATTACTCTTATTCTCGCCATCGGAAAATCTACATTCGTGTCTTCAAACACTTATGAAACATGAGAAAAATTTTAAAATTTGGCCATTTTTAGCCTTATTTTGCAAGAAAATGATAAACAAAACGATAAACTTTGGAAAGCGTGAAGGTTTGGCAAGGCAAGTATCTATTCACCCCCCCCCCCCCATACTAAAGTTAAACATTGTCCTCAATGTTTCGAGTCTAGGGGTGCACACTCCCCCATACTAGAGACGTAGTCGAATGCCTAATCTAGCATGGAAAGGGTGTAACCATTAAATTTAAAGCCGTTTATGAAGTGTGCTAAAAAACCTAAGGTTAGAACATAAAAGGATATATCATGATGTGGATATTGGGAATGGCCTCCAAAGCAAACGATCGAGTGCTCCCATGAAACGAACACGAGAGGCTCCAATCGTGGAGATGATGATCTAAAAGACACAATGCACAAACAACCACGGAACAAAGGTTGGAGGGGCACAAATCCCCTCACATTAAACTAATTAGAAAGGAATAATATGTACATGGATAAGCATGGGTCTCCCCCACGAGGCACCTTGTTTTTGATAACCGAGTCAAAAGCTCGACTCGAATCCCCATAAATGTGATCATTTAGGGATAATCATGGTTTGGTCAATTTTTTGGTGGGGCTTACATGATAAACAAGGCCCAAAAGTACGTGGAGTACTTTAAAAATCTGATAAACGTATACCGGGGTCAAAGATAGCGTCCTCGTTTTCGGATGAAAGACGAGACAACACAACTCCAACACAAATCCCAATGGGATAGAAGAAAATAGGAGAGAAGAAATAGAAGGGTGGGACAATGGGTAAGTCATAACATTGAGCTACTCGAGGTAGACTCGCACCAATCAAATGAAAAGATTTTCCATTTATTGCATCGGTGGAAGACCGAGATTTCCCTATAAAAGCAATTCCAGGATCAAATATCTCGTCCTCGGTGGAGAAAGGGGAGGGAACATATGGGGCTTCCCCCACACTAGGTCCACACAAAGCATCGTCAAAAGGAGAAGACGAGCTTGTAGTACTCAAGACACGCGGTGATGACGGAGTTAGAATTGTAGAAAAATCTTTTAAATTGAATTCAAAATCTTTTCCTTTTTCATCTTTTAAACTCTCCTTGTGAAAACCCGATTTGATTATGTCAAAAATATTTGGTGTATCTAAAACAATGTTAGTCACACTAAAAATTCTCACATTTTGAAAACGTTTTGGTTTAGGTGGTGGCAAGTTTTCAAATCTTTTGTCAACAAAGAAAACCTCCCCATCGGGATCAACGTATTCATCATCCGAAGATTCACTCGAGATTGGAATCATAGGCTTAACACTCTTAACCTCCATCGGCGGAGGGGACGGAACTTCATTTTTATCAACTCCTAAAACTCTATTGGAAATCTTTTGACAAATGCTTTTGATAGGATTGACATTGTACAAAGATGTGATCGAATAAACATGAGAAAGCGTGGAGTTTTGGGTTGCATTAATGACGAGTTCTTCCTCATTGAAACGAAGAGTGATTTTTCTTGCATGCACATCGATAAGTGCTCTCGAGGTATCCAAAAAAGATCGACCTAAAATTAACGGAACTTTAGGATCGATGGGAATATCAACAACTATGAAGTCCACGGGATAATAGAATTTCCCAACTTTCACAAAGACGTCCTCGGCAACTCCACAAGCTAGAATCGTAGAATGATCGGCCATTTCGATTGACATTCTTGAAGGAGTGAGATTTGGAAGATTGAGCGATTTAAAAATCTCGAGAGGCATCAAATTAATACTAGCACCAAGATCGGCCAAGGCGTAGCATTCTTCCATGTCTTGGATAGCACATGGGATTAAAAACTTTCCAGGATCACCGACTTTTTGAGGTATGCGGCTTAGAAAAACCGATGAACAACTAGATGATTTTTGCAATTTTTCTTTGTTATTCAACATACTTTTGAAGTTCGCGGCAAATCGAGGCATCATGACTAAGGCGTCGGCAAAACTTATATTAAAATGCAAGTCACGAAACATTTTCATAAAAAGTTCAAATTGATAATTATTTCGTTCTTGTGCCTTTTCCTTGTCTCGTCTTGATGGGTAGGGTAAAGGTGGTGTGGGTTGGGGCAAATTAGGCATAGGCATCGGCCTTGGAAACTCGGGTTCCATAATGGGTATTGGTTCAACCGTAGGTGTGGTTTGAGAGGTACTTCGTGGGCTTGAGATGTGCTCCTTTTCAACCACAACCTCGGGTTCTTTCTCTTTTTCCTTCTCCATAGAAGTACTTGGGCGAGAAGTGGGTTCTTTGAAAGTTTTACCACTACGAGTGGTAATAACCTTCAATTCTCCCTTCGGGTTCACGATGGTATCACTAGGAAGACCACCCGAAGAAGAGGGCTTACACATGATAGCTTCAAACATTTTAGCCATTCGGTCTTCAAACTTAGATTGCCTAGCATCCGCTTTCAATAACTCTTGCTTAATCTCATGTTGTCCTTGCTCCATTTTTTGTTGATTTTGTTGGAGTCGTGTGACATTTCCTTCCATTTTATTAGCATGAGTTTTAAGTTCATTAGCAAGTTCGGTTTTAAGCTCATTTTTCAACTCGGACCTTAAGCTAATCATCTCACGTTGCATGTTGTCAAACTTAGCATCATTAGCCTTAGCATAATCTAAAAATTCTCCTTGCAAATTTTTAGTGTGAGCATTTTGAAAACCTTGAGTAGGAGTTTGAAAATCACGGTTTTGGTTTTGGTTTGAAACTTGCCCATTTCCACTTTGGTAATTACCTTTGTTATAGTTTCTTTGATTTCCTTGGTAATTTCCACCTTGATTGTTGTTGTTGCGATAATTATTAGCATTTTGATTTTGTGGAGCTTGATTTGAACGTGAACCTTGACCGATTTGGTTATAAGTTCCCGTGGCTACATAAGCATTCGAAGTGTTACCATCCGCGGTAATGCACTCGGAAAAATCATGAGCTCCACCACATGAAATACAACTCTTAGCAACCGCTTTAACCGAAGCGGTGTTTGAAGCTTCTTGAGCTTTCCAATGAGACATAAGAGTCGAAAACCTATCGAAAAACCGATTCTCCTCATTTGCTTCATCTTGCAAGGCATTAATGGAACGAGATGATGACGAGCCCAAATTGGCAACACTCGGTGTGTTACGAGGGCTATAGACCTTAGACCTATTTTCTATGATTTTCAAAGCCTCATTGGTCGTTTTGCACAAAAAATTACCACCCACGGCGGCATTTAAATAATCTCTTTCATGTTCATTAAGCCCATTATAAAAAGTGTCAATTTGATGCAATTCGGAAAAATCATGGTGTGGACATTCATGTAGCATTTCTTTAAATCTCTCCCAAGCCATTGAAAAACTTTCATTTGGTCTTTGTGTAAAACGTGAAATCTCGTTTTTCAAATGTGTTGTCTTAGATGGTGGAAAAAATTGATTCACAAATTTAGACACGAGATCGGCCCATGTCAAAATCGAATTCGGCGGTTCTTTCTCAAGCCAAATCTTGGCGGGTCCATCTAACGAGTAAGGAAACAACATCATCTTAATGGCATCGTGTGGTACATCCTTAAACTTGCTTGTCGCGGTGAGACGATTAAATTGCCTAATGTGATAATGTGGGTTGTCTTTTTCGTGACCGCGAAACTTGTTTGCTTGAAGCATAGACATTAAACCCGTTTTGATTTCAAAGTTCTCCGCAAGGATGGCGGGAATCACAATGGCCTCTCCAAAACCCTCGGTGGGTGCTTGAAGCAACTCCATCATAGTACGATCAGCCATGATAGCTTCTTGTTCTACAATAGGTTCCTCACTTGGAGACTCCTCACTAGATTGAGTGAGTGATTTGTTTCTTCGTTTACGAGCACGTCTAGCTTTAGAGCGAGTTTGCATAAACGTCACGTACAACGAGAAGGCGAGCAAAGAAGATTCTTTTTGGTATTTTGTGTTTTTTCAATTTTTTTTTGTGGTTTTTGATTGTATTAACGTTTTTTGGAAATGGGTGAATGTATTAAGTAGACAATGAGTCCACAAATCTCCTCACTAATCAAATCTCTTGATTAAAAAGGCCTCAAGGAATGAAAACGATCACGTGGAGTGAACGCCTTCGATGACTTTAGAACGATGGTGGAACACCAAATCGTTCAAGAGGGTTTAATCAAATGAAACCAAGAAAATATATATATATGTAGTAATACTTTGGGCGGCAAAACCCACGATTCACTCTCAAAATCAAATACGCACAAGCAAGCGGAGGAAACGAGGCGGCGCGAAGCACTTAAGAGCCTTTTTCCTTTAGGTTGTGAAATACAACCGCCTTATACCCACCTTATAGTTTGTATTATCAAGATTAAGCTTCACGAAAGTATTTATCTATTTTTGCCTTTTTCTTTGGTTTGAGATTCGAATACAATGATCGAGTGATGAAATCCCGAATCAAGGTTGTGATTGCTCACGTATTTGGAGTACTTGTGTATTTATTGTTCTACGTATACAATATAGTAATAATATTCACACAAAAACCGAAAAACGATAATACGTATTAATAGAGTGCTATTAATACAATTACTATTATGGCTAATATAGAAAAACAACAATGGTCAATCAAAACACAACACGCCTCCCCGGCAGCGGCGCCATTTTGATGTATGTAAAATTAGTCAACTTGCTTTAGGAAAAACAAGCAACTAAAATATAGGGCAAGCACGACGATTTAGGAAAACCGTGTGTAAATGACCCTTAAGTAGGTGAGTTCGTTCTCTCGAGGAGGCACGTGTGTTGTGTAATGAATGATTGATTATGTTTTTGATTATTAATGAGAAGAAAAGAAGAGAAAATGACGAAGACGAAAAAAATAGAAAAATAAGACGAAAACACTACTAGAAAGTTACGACGAAGAACGTAAAAAGTGCAAAATTTAAAATTTTAATCTAAAAATTCCTAAAAATTACTAAAAATCCCAAATAATATTCTAAGAGTTTACAAAAAATTCAAACTTGCTAAAACCTTTTAATTAATTAATAATGACTTTTTAATGCTAATTAAAGCCCTAAAAATCACTTTTAAATATTAAAAAGCCCTAAACAAGATTTTATAGTTTGTAAACCTCAAAAATGACCTAATTAAACTAAAAACTATTTTTAAAAATTTTAAAACCAATTTAAACTATTTTTAAACTCCTAAAAACTATTAAAATCTATTAAATCTTAAATTAATTCTAAAAATTAATTGAAAAGCCTAAAAATTATTCTACAAATGGGAAAAGTCCTAATTAATGATAAAGAACCTAGGAAAAATGAAAAAGAAATAAAATAAATTTTTTTTATTTTAATGAACAAAATAATATTAAAATATTCTAAAAAATTAAAAGTCCTCAAATAAATTCTAAAAAATTCTCAAAAATCCTAAATAATCTAACTAAGAAGAAAATGTAAACAAAAGTTCCTAAAACCTCTTAGTTAATTTTATATTAATTTTTAAAGTTGCCAAAAAACCCTAAAATTAAATAAAATCAAAAATTAAAGATTTTGAAAACTTTTTTTATATGTAAACCTCAAAAATACAAATAAAAACCTAAAAACTATTTTTTTGTATTTTTTTATTACTGTTTACTATTTTTTATAGACTTTTTAAATTTAAAACTAGAAATAATCCTAATAATTAATTAAATAAAAGGAAAAATAAAATTTGTAATCAGAAAAATCCTAAACTCTAGTCAAAACCTAGGAAAAATGAAAAGAAGCCAGAAAGCTTAATAAATAAGCTGAAATAAGTCAAATAAGCCACGGCTTATTTTAGATAAGCCAAAACACAAACACCTTAAATAATAAACCTGGTAAACTCTTACCAGTCAAAGACCCTAGGGCAGATGGTTAGAGCGTTGTGTTGTGAGAGGAGTGGCGCAGGTTCGAGTCCTGGCCACGTCCTTTTTGGCAATTATTTTTTTTTTCTTTTTAGCTTTAAAGAACTCAAACAATACAACTTAAGCTCACAAATTCACATCCAATTTAATTTTTTTAGCCAAGATTAACCAAGATTAAGATCAAAATGTGGCCAGGTCTGGTAATACTTCTGATGAACAAGTATAGCAGTTTACTTGTAAACTTTGGAAACCAAGAGGAGCTTGGTTTGATTGATTTGTGAGTATTTGTGGACAAACAAGGCACCCTTGTGCTCTTTGAAGCACAAGGAGTCAGTAACAAGCAGAAAACAAGCAAAATCCTAACACTTAGCACATAAGATCAAAGCAAATCAAGCACATCAAAGCATATCAAGTTTCTGATGTAAATGGCTAGGTCTGGTGGTTAATGAGCAGATTACTAGCACTTCTAGTGAGATTCAAAAGCCAACACTTAGCATACAAACTCACCAAATGATGCTCAAACAAATTCAAACTCTCAATTACCCTATCTCCTAACAGAATTCAAGATTCAAAGCACAATTTGAGCAACAAATAAGCAGATTAAGGAGTATGCAGAATTGAGCTTCTCTTTTCTTTTAAAACACAAATACTTGCTTCCAAATCTTCACCAAATATGTTTACCAACCTATATGTAACTAGATGCAACCTATTTCAACCTTTAAACAACTCTTTAAAGCACAAATCAAAAACTATAACCCTGCTAAAACATAGATCCAAACACCCTTTTATATTTTGAAACCCAACTTTTACAATCCAAAACAGTTTAAAACCTACTCAATCTGATCAAACTAGCATCTATCATGCATAACAACTCAAAATAACACAATTCAAACCAGAAATAACAACAATCATCAAATAATCATGCAAATCACATAACTTCACTTTTTCTGAAATTTGAAAAAGGAAAAGAGTTTTTTACCTAAGAACCCCACATCCAGGGTCCTTTGTGGTTGCTATACCACCTCCTTACCAACTGGGGTTGGTGCTGAACTATATCAACAGTAAACCTGCAAATTAAGAAAAAAAGAAAAACAAGCAATATTTATCCAATATTCTGTTTTACCTTTTACTTTCTTAAAACCTTACCAAAACTTTTCAAACCTTCTAAACACGTTTCAAAAACCCTAGATAACCAATTAACACTTACCTCTTAACACACAAACTTGAAACAGATTCTTCCAAAAATATTTCAATTTTCAGAAAACCTTAACTAAATTTTGAAACACAAAATCAGTTAACCAAATGACAAATGGAACTCAGAATCTTAGCTTCAACACAATACACAACTTTTTATAAACCTAAAAAGGAATTACACTTGATTTTCTCAAACACCAAACTTTTATTTCATAAAAAAGGAATTACAAGGTTAAAGCTAAAAAACTGGAACCAGAGAAATAGGGTCACATACGACTCCTATTTATACAATGCAATGGAAAATACTAGAACTAAAACCCTAGCTAACTGAAATGCCAAAAAGGCCCTTGAGTCTTGGTCTTCAAAGTGGTCAAATTGTGCCCATGTGATGGAGAGTGACATTCCAGCTTGGAATCTTCAATATGGAACGTTGGATGAACCTTTGGGACCAAGGGGATGATCCGGGTGTTGGTTTGGTCGGGTGTGGGTTTTGGTGCGAAAGAGACGTTGCAGGGGAGGCTTGGGGAGGGGTCCACAATGCATGTGACACTGTTGGGTGAGGTAGGTTTTGGTGAGAGTGATGTGTATTAGTGATCTGGAGGGATTTAGCTAAAAACCCTTTGATTTGAGTGTTAATTAATCTGGGTAGGATTAGGGTTCAAGTGAGATTAGGGGTGGGTTTTGATTCGTTTTGGGGTAAAACAGATTTAAAAATCTTGTTTTGGTGGGAAATAAATGGTTAGTGGGGTGTTTTGACTTCATTGACCAGGTTTAATAAATTAAACCGGGTATAGGGTATTGGGTAGGGTCGGTTTAATGGGTATTTGGGTTAATGGGTGGGTGGATAATGAGGTGGCACGTTCTGGTTGGTGGTAAGGGTTTGGGTAATTGGCAAACTTGGTCCCCAGGTTTTCACTATTCTTCCAAGTTGTATTAAAATGCTGTCAGCGCCCAATTAAGCCTTGTCAACTTTTGACAACTTGTCAAAAGTGGCACAAACTTTTCCAAAAACTTTACCAAGGGTATCTTTTGCATAATCTTCAAACTTGATGGACTGATCTTGTAATATCTTCAAATATTAAGGTCCATACTTGTACATTTGATATTTTGAGGGTCAAATGTGACAAGTTCTTCAAAGATGAGGGACCATTCTTGCCAATTTTCAATTCTTCAAGGGTCTTTTTGCAAAATCCAAACTTGGGCCCGGTTCATTGTGCGACTTCATTTCCCGTGTTCGTTTTTGATTGATTCTTGTGTTCTTTTGCCAATTCCTCAATATCCGTACCTAAAAATACACAAGTAACAAACACGAGCATATATTTGGCATATTTTATGATATTTTATGCATTTTAAGGCCGTTTTGGACGATGAGACCATGTATAAAAGCAGTCTCATCAGTGTGCCTGGGTAATTTCATTTTACCCTTTGTTTAAGTTGGTGTAAAATCTGGGCTGGTAAAAGGTGAATAGTTGTCCTTTTGATCCGTTTTTGGTGGAGTGGAGTTGTTTGGCGTGTGTTTGTGTGTTTAAATGTTTCAGTGCACAAGTTTAGCCCTTGTCTTTCCTTTCTTTTTGCATTTGTGGTAAAAAGTCCATCAGCGCCCATTTAAGCTTGTATCAACTTTCACCATTTGGCAATTTTGGCACATAACTTTTCAAAAGGGTTTTCAAGGGTTCTTTTTGCCATTTTGAGATATTTCAAGGACTGATTTTGAACATTCTTGATCTTCAAAGGTCTTCATTGTATCTTAGACTTTATGAGGGACCATTATTGGCAATTTTGATTTGTTGAGGGACTATTCTTGCCATTTCTTCAAAGTTGAAGGACCTTTTGTGTAATTTTGACAAACTTAAGGGACCAAACTTGTAATTATGAATATACAAGGGTTTTAAGTGTCATTTCTTCAATAAATGAGGATCAATCTTGTTTGTCTTCAAATCTTCAAGGTTTTTTGTTGAGAATTCCATGATTTAAGGCCCGGTTCTTTGTACGGCTTCGTTTCTCGTGTCCGTTTTTCCTTGTAACTTGTGATCTTTTGTCTTTTTCACGATATCCATACCTAAAATACACAAGTAAACAAACACAAGCATATATATGGTATTTTATGACATTTTTATGCATTTAAAGCCCGAAAAGAACGATGAGATCATGTATAAATGTCATCTCATCACTCCCCCATACTAAGCCATTGCCGTGCCCTCACGCAATGCTAGAATAAAGTATCTAAGCATCACCAAAGTTAAATTTTATTAACCTTTATTGAAGAGTAAAAGACTTGCAACATACTACGATGATGTGTAAAGACATAATGTATGATTTTCATCACGAAAAGTGACTTTTAGGGTCAAAGAATAGAAACAAGTTAATGTCCCTTAGAGTAAACTTCGTCATCCTTGATTGTCATACATTCCATGCTAAGTGCAAAAAAAGATCATTGTTGGTACAAGTCACAATGCTAACACTTCTCATACGTCCAAATTGTGTAATACTTTTTCTCCCCGCAATCCTAGTTATTATAAAAGGAAATGGGTTACTAGCATTTTTTATCTATTTGTCATGGATCACAAGTGATACATATTGACTTATTTGAGTAGTTATTAGTCCGAAAGCAAAGTAGCACGATTTGATCGATAGTTAGCCGAAGGACAAAATCTTTTAAAACGGCTTCTCGTGTATCTCCTTAAGTTCATATCTTGGCATAACTCGTTTCACGATTTGAGACCTTTCTCGGACCGATATTTGGCATGTACTTCATACTTCAAATCTTGGGAAGACGTTCTTGAAATTATGGTCTTCTCTTCATATTTTGGAATTTCTTCACTTGACGTTTTTGAGAGATTCTTCATATAGGACCACGACTTCATCATTTTTCTTCAATCTTTACTTTGATATACAATGATCCGCCTCCTTTTCGGACTTGGATATATTTATCCTCATACCTTGTTAGGGTCTTTTTGGATAGACTTTCTCCATTCTTTAGGGGAGTAATTGCTTCTCGTCGTGTGTCTCGATCCTTCATATTGATTTAGGAATAATGATACTTCACATCATCTTTGGACCTTTAGCAAAAATAGAGCTCCTCATGCCTTGTTAGGGCCTTTTTGTATAATCGCCAATCTTCGCGTCCCGCTTCAATAAGTTATGCCTTGGCTATGAACTCTATTCAACCCCGAGCAACTTTTAAACGATCTTGCGCTAGAGGCTAAGTAACCTTTCAAATCGTACGACCTTACTTATTGCAATTATGATTTATTCCTAATGCATTGATCTTATGGGAAGAAAAAGCCACAATTAAAAACATATGAGTTTTTGAAAGAACATTTTCATGTTCTACGTTTAGCATGATCACTTGTCTAACTCTATCATTTCTCGTTCTTCACTATATAAAGACCTCTAATTAAAGAGACTCGTGAATACTTAGCCATGCAAGTCAAAATTAAGCCAAATTTGGATTAGCTTTCATTAAGACTATATCAAATCGAAGTTTTGGGTTTTCAAGCCACCTATAGGATCTTGCACTTTTTTGGACTTTTTCAAGTTTAGAGAATGCGTTTTATATTTCCCTTGATAAGTGACTTTCTAGAATCAATTATAGGAACTTGCGAAAAGTTCTTGTTCTTAACCCGAATGAATTAAGACTTTCGCGTTTTAAAGCTCCCTATATAAAAGTCTAGCAAAACTTGAATTGAGCGAGTTAAGGAATGTAAATGGCTCCAAATGCCCATCAAGTCAAAAATTAACTCTTATTCTACCCATCGGAGAATATACATTCGTGCCTTAAAAACACTTATGAAAACTAAGAAAAATTTTAAAATTTGGTCATTTTTAGCCTTATTAGCAAAACAAAACATTGAAAGTTGGAAAGCGTGAGGGCGTAGCAAAGCAAGTACCTATTCACCCCCCCCATACTAAAAGTAAACATTGTCCTCAATGTTTCGAGTCTAAACGTGGAGCACCCCCATACTAGAGACGAAGAGTCGAATGCTTAGGATCTAGCATGGAAAGGGTGATCAACAATATATCTAAAGCTGTTTATTAAGTATGCTAAAAGATAATTGTTAGAACAATAAAGGATATGTCATGGATTCGTGAAAAACTTCTTCGAACGAACGATGGAGGCTCACGTTAACGAACACGAGAGTCTTCAATCGTAGATGATGATGATGATCTAGATAACACAATCACAAACAACCACGAGACAACGAGTTGAAAGGGTACATGTCCCCTTATTAGTGAATAGTGAGCATAAAGATAAGCATGGGATTTCCCCCACGAGGCACCTCGTTTTTGATTACCGAGTCATGAGCTCGACTCGATCCCCTCAAAATGTGAACATTTAGGGAAAATCATGGTATGGTCAATGGGGCTTACATGATAAACAAGGCCCAAAAAGCAACCGGTATAAAGGACTAAGTCCTTAAATGATGCAAAATACCGGGGTCGAAAATGGCGTTCTCGTTTTCATTTGAAAAACAAATTAACGCCACTTCAACATGTGCCATAAACTCAGAGAGTTTGAAGAAAATAGATGAGAAGTAGAAGGGTGAGACAATTGGTAAGACAAACTTTCGAGCTACTCGAGGTAGACTCGCACCAAGCAAATAGAAAGATTTTCCATTTATTGCATCGGTGGAAGACCGAGATTTCCCTTTACATGAAATTCCGGGATCGAATATCTCGTCCTCGGTGGACAAGGATGAGGGAACATAAGGGGCTTCCCCATACTAGAACCACACAAAGCATCGTCAAAAGGAGTAGACGAGCTTGTAGCACTCAAAACACGTGGTGATGACGGAGTTAGATTTGTAGAAAAATCACATTTAAGATCTTTTCCTTTTTTATCTTTTAAACTCTCTTTATGAAAACTCTTTTTGATTATGTCGAAAATATTCGGTGTTTCTAAGACGATGTTAGTCACACTAAAAATTCTCACATTTTGAAACCGTTTTGGTTTGGGTGGTGGTAAGTTTCCAAAACGTTTGTCGACGAAGAAAACCTCCCCATCGGGGTCTACATATTCATCATCCGAAGGATCTTTCGTTGAAACCGGCAACTTATCAACACTTTTCAAGAATGAGTGTTCGAGGTGAGGTGAAGGATTTTTCGATTCAAGTATTGACGGTTTCTTCTTTGTAGGCTTTATACTCATGACCTCCACCGGCGGAGGAAATGGTAAATTGTTTTTGGCGACATTTCCTAAAACTCTTGGTGAAAATTCTTTGCAAACGACATTGGTTGAATCACCATGGTTTAAAGTAGCAATAGAATAGACATGAGAAAGATTGGAGTTTTGTGTTGCATTGATGACAAGTTCTTCCTCATTGAAACGAAGGGTGATTTTTCGAGCATGAACATCGATAAGTGCTCTTGATGTATCCAAAAATGAACGTCCCAAAATGAGAGGAACTTTTCGATCGATTGGAATGTCTACAACGATAAAGTCAACGGGATAGTAAAACTTTCCGACTTTAACGAAAACGTCCTCGGCTACTCCACATGTTAAAATCGTAGAATGATCGGCCATCTCGATAGACATGTTCGAAGGAGTAAGAGCCGGAAGCGAAAGCGATTTGAAGATCTCGAGAGGCATTAAATTAATACTAGCACCAAGATCGGCCAAGGCGTAGCATTCCTCCATATCTTGAATTGCACACGGAATCAAAAATTTACCGGGATCACCGACTTTTTGTGGTATGCGGCTAAGAAAAACCGATGAACAACTAGACGATTGTTGTAACTTCTCTTTGTTGTTTAGCATACTTTTGAAGTTTGCGGCGAATCGAGGCATCATGATAAGAGCGTCGGCAAAACTTATATTGAAATGCATATCACGAAACATTTTCATAAATAGCTCAAATTGATAATTGTTCCGTTCTTGTGCTTTCTCTTTGTTACGTCTTGAAGGGTAGGGTAAAGGTGGTGTGGGTTGGTCATTAGGCAATGGCCTTGGAAACTCGGGTTCCACAATTGGTATTGGTTCAACCGCAGGTGTGGTATGAGCGGTACTTCGTGGGATTGTAATGTGCTCCTTTTCGACCATCACCTCGGGTTCTTTCTCGATTTCCTTATCCTTAGAAGTACTTGTACGAGAGATTGGTTCCTTGAAAGTTTTACCACTTCGTGTAGTAACAACCTTCAATTCTCCCCTCGGGTTGTTAATGGTATCACTAGGAAGACCACCCGAAGAAGAGGGTTTGCACATGATTGCTTCAAACATCTTAGCCATTCGGTCCTCAAATTTTGATTGCCTAGCATCCGCTTTTAATAACTCGTGCTTAATCTCATGTTGTCCTAATTCCATCTTTTGTTGATTTTGTTGAAGACGTTGGACATTTCCTTCCATTTTGTTTGCATGAGTTTTAAGTTCATTAGCAAGTTCATTTTTAAGCTCGTTTTTCAACTCGGATCTTAAGCTAATCATCTCACGTTGCATGTTATCAAATTTAGCATCATTTGCTTTTGCATAATCCAAAAATTCTCCTTGCAAATTTTTAGTGTGAGCATTTTGAAAACCTTGTGTAGTGTTTTGAAAATCACGGTTTTGGTTTTGATTAGAGATTTTTCCATTCCCACTTTGATAATTCCCTTTGTTGTAATTGCGTGTGTTGCCTTGGTAATTAACTTGGTTGTTGTTTCGATAATTGTTAACATTTTGGTTTGGTGGAGCTTGATTTTGGCGGGAACCTTGACCGTTTTGGTTGTAAGTTCCCGTTGCTACATAAGCACTCGAAGTGTTACCATCCGCGGTAATGCACTCGGAAAGGTCATGAGCTCCCCCACAAGATAAACAACTCTTAGCAACCGCTTTAACCGAAGCGGAATTGGAAGCTTCTTGAGCCTTCCAATGGGACATAAGATTAGCAAATCTATCAAAAAACCGATTTTCCTCATTAGCTTCATCATGTAAGGCATTAATGCTACGAGACGATTGTGACGAAGATGACGAACCCATATTGGCAACACTCGGTGTGTTACGAGGGTTATAAACCTTAGATCTATTTTCAATTATTTGTAAAGCCTCATTTGTCGTCTTGCACAAAAAATTACCACCCGCGGCGGCATTCAAATAATCTCGTTCATGATCATTAAGCCCATTATAAAAAGTATCCACTTGATGCAATTCCGTAAAATCATGGTGTGGACATTCATGTAACATCTCTTTAAATCGTTCCCATGCCATTGAAAAACTTTCATTATTACGTTGCACAAATCGTGAAATCTCATTTTTTAAGTGTGTTGTTTTAGATGGTGGAAAAAACTTGTTCACAAACTTAGAAACGAGATCGGCCCATGTCAAAATCGAATTTGGCGGTTCTTTCTCGAGCCAAATTTTTGCGGGTCCATCCAACGAGTATGGAAACAACATCATCTTAATGGCGTCATGTGGAACATCCTTAAACTTGCTAGTGGCGGTGAGACGGTTGAAATTCCTAATATGGTAATGCGGGTTGTCTTTCTCGTGACCTCTAAACTTATTTGCTTGCAACATCGACATTAAACCCGTCTTAATCTCGAAATTCTCCGCAAGAATGGCGGGAATCACAATAGCCTCTCCAAAACCCTCGGTGGGTGCTTGTAGCAACTCCATCATAGTACGATTAGCCATGACGACTTCTTGTTCTACAATAGGTTCAACAATTGGAGGTTCTTCAACAATCAACGTCTCTTGATTGGCTTGCTTTTGAAGTCGTTTACGAGCTCGTTTTGCTTGATTACGAGTGATCATAAACTTCACGAAGAATGGGAGGTGAGCAAAGAAGATTCTTTTTGGGTGTTTTGTGAATTTTCAATTTTTTTTGTTTTTGATGATATTTAATTTTTTTGGATTTTGGTGTATCATCGTAGACAACAATCTACAAAATCTCTCCTCGAATCAAACTCTTGATTAAAGAAGCCTCAAAGGAATGAAAACGATCACGTGGAGTGAACGTCTTCTAATGACTTTAGAACTTTGGTGAAAACCAAATTGTTCAAGAGGGTTTAATCACAAAGAAACCAAGCAAATATAGTATACGTAATAATACTTTGGGCGGCAAAACCCTCGATTAGCCTTCAATCTTAAAATACTCACAAGCAAGCGGGGAAACGAGGCGGCGCGAAGCACTTAAGAGCCTTTTTCCTTAGGGTATATTTTATAATACCCGCCTTATACCCACCTTATAGTTTGTATCTTTCAAAATCGAGCTTCACGAAAGTATTTATCTATTTTTGCCTTTTTCTTTTTGTTTGAGATTCGAATACAATAATTAGGAGATCAAATCCCAATTAAGGTTGTGTTTTCACACTTTTGGAGATATTGTATATTTATTGTGATACTTAATACAATATAGTAATAATATTTGTACAAGAAAAACCAAGAAAACCGATAATACGTATTAGTAGAGTTCTACTAATACAAATACTATTTGGTTAAAAACAACAATGCTAATTAATCACGACACACTTCCCCGGCAGCGGCGCCAAAGTGATTGTGGTAAAATTACACCTTTTAGGAAAAAGGCGTAAAAGCGGTAAGTATCGAGTGATGACTTTAGGAAAAATCAACACTAATGACCCTTAATGGTGTGTAAGTTCGTTTCCCAAGGAGGTATATGTGTGTGAAAAACTTGCCAAATGTTTGTAATTAATGATTGGTTTAGAAGGGGATTAGAAGAGAAAATGACGAAGTCGTAAAAATAAAAATTAACTAAAAATCACTATTAGAAAGTTAAGACGTAGAACCTAAAAAAAAATCACCAAAAATAAAATAGATTCTAAAAATTACCAAAAATTCACCAAAAATCAAAAATAATAAACTAAGAGTTTACCAATTATCAAAACTTTTTCAAACCTTTTAAATAATTAAATATTCAATTTTTAAATGCTAATTAAAGCCCTAAAAATCAAATAAATTATCAAAAAGCCCAAATAAAGATTTTTCAATTGATAAACCTCTAAAATGTCCTAAAATGATTAAAAACTATTTTTAGAAATTTCAAAACTAATAAAAACTATTTAAAATGAATTAAAAACTATTAAAACTTAAAATAATTATAAAATTAGTCTATAAGTGATAAAACTATTCTAAAAGTTGCTAAATTCCTATTTTAATGTATTAAACCTAAGAAAAATGTAAAAAGTTGGAAAAAGTGAAATTTGAAAAATAATGATAAAATAATAATAAAATAATATTAAAAATCCAAAAATTATAAAAAAATCTAAAAACTTGCAAACTAGTTTATTTTAACCTAAATAATCAGAAAATGAAAGTGAAATTACCAAAATACCCCTAATGGGCCCTCAAATGGGCCAAATCCAAAAACAGTCAACACAAATGGGCTTATGGGCCCAAAAAGTCAAACCTGGCCCAATTGACTTGGAAAAGCCCTATCTGACTTAAAATTTAATTCTAAGAACAAAACTCTAAAGGCCCAAAAGCTGAAAATGTGCTTATCACAGCTTATTGAACACAAAGCTTATTCTTATTGGGCTTTTCAGCCCATTAAGCCATAAGCTAATGCCATAAGCTCTAATTTGACACACAACCCTCTTTTTGGATGCTTAAGAGATCTGTCAAAAGAAATTTTCAATAAGCTCACTCAATAAGCCAGAAAATAGAAAAGCAAAATTCCACAAAACGACAAAATAGTCGTTTTTGAGAAATACTCAACCTCAGAAGCTGATTCAACTTGCAAAAGCTTTCAAATGGACTCAATAAGCAATATCAATCAACAAAAATCCAATAAGCACAAGCAATAAGCCAGAATAAGCACAAAGGAACTTATGTAAAAGTCAAAGGACTTGGTTTTCTAGTCAAACCTAAAAGTCAACCACCCAAATGCTCCAAGATGAACAAATGGGTCAAAATATGAGCACCTATTACAAAAACAAAGTTGTTGCTGGTTAAAATAAGCTATTATAGCTTATTGATAAACTGACACCAAAAATGCACTATCAGTGGCAACCAGCAGGGGAAAGGAGTTCCCGCTGCTTTGACTAATTGACCAAGCTTATTTGAGAGTTCTGGTTTGATTCAATTGGAAACAAAGGCACCCTTGTGATCAGTGAATCACAAGGAGTCAATAGCAACAATAAAATCACAAAATGATCCACACAATAAGCCACAATAAGCCAAACAGTCCACAGATATGCTCTAAATATGCAAATAAGCAGTTAAGCACTTAATAAGCAGTTTTAAGCAAAATAAGCCAGCCAAACTTAACCAGATGCACACACAAGCTATATAAACTAACAATAAACACAAAGCAACAAGAATCAAACACTGAATCAAAGTAAATATCAAGATCAAAGCATAAAAAGTTACTGATGAACAAAGAACATATGCAGAAACAAGTTTGCTGATATACTTGACACTTGATCCAATTTCAAGCCTCAAATCCCTCTACCCTGGTGTGATTAGCTATGATTTAGCACTTGTTACCCTTAACTTATGCTTAGATCTAGGTGTCCTCAAAATCCTAGCCAATTTTACCAAGTTATGAAGATTTTAGAGCCAATCTATGAATCAATGTGTTTAAGACCACAAATCCTGCAAACAGATGCACAAATGCTCCCAAATAACAGGTACCAATACTTGCTTACAACACACAAGCACTTAACAAACCTCAAATCTAACTTATGCAGTAATCCCAAACACCCTTTTAAAACTTATTTTCACAAATTTTCAAAGGATCATTAAGATTCAACCCACAAATCAGATCAATAACACCTCAATAACATCAAACAAAGCCAAATCAACAATAAACATCCACAATAACACAGATTCAAGCATAAATCCACAAAAATCACTAATATTCAGAAACTTAAAGAGAAAATGAAAAGGGAAGAAGGTGCAAACCTCCAAGACCTACATCCAGGCCCTGGATTGTTTGAGCTGAGGTACTAGCAAAACAAGTACCAGCTTCCAATGCTGCTAAGATGAACAAACACAAGGGTGAGATCAAATAAACAAGGACTTTCTGATTTTTGATGCACAAGTTTTATCACTTAAAACCTTGCCTCAAAAACCTTCAAACATGTAAATGGAACTCAGATTTTAGCTTCTCAAACACCAAACTTTTATAAACAAGAACAAGATTTCTCAAAATTTCTGAAAATCAAATTTTATTTCATAAAAAGGAATTACAAAGATTAAAAGCTAAAATCTGGAACAAAAGCTCTCTCACATGTTTAGGAGTCTTTTTATAGGCAAATGCCAAGGCTACACTGTTCACAAACCCTAGATGTGAAATTCCCTAAATGCCCTAAGTCCTTGAGTACGTTTGTTGTTGTTGAGCTGTCCAAAATGATCCTACACGTTCATTTTAGCTTTGTGATCAAGCAAAGGCTCTTAGCTATTGATCTTGACACGTGGCTAAGCTTGGAGGCCAAGTTGAAATCTGATTGGTGGAAAGGGTATTGGGGTGGGGTCCATAGTGAGTGGAGATGAGGGTTTTGTGTGTGGGATAGGTTTCTGCATGTGTGAATCAAACGTGTGCATGGGTAATTTCATTTTACCCTTTGTTTAAGTTGGTGTAAAATCTGGGCTGGTAAAAGGTGAATAGTTGTCCTTTTGATCCGTTTTTGGTGGAGTGGAGTTGTTTGGCGCGTGTTTGTGTTTTGAAATGTTTCAGTGCACAAGTTTAGCCCTTGTCTTTCCTTTCTTTTTGCATTTGTGGTAAAAAGTCCATCAGCGCCCATTTAACCTTGTATCAACTTTCACCATTTGGCAATTTTGGCACATAACTTTTCAAAAGGGTTTTCAAGGGTTCTTTTTGCCATTTTGAGATATTTCAAGGACTGATTTTGAACATTCTTGATCTTCAAAGGTCTTCATTGTATCTTAGACTTTATGAGGGACCATTATTGGCAATTTTGATTTGTTGAGGGACTATTCTTGCCATTTCTTCAAAGTTGAAGGATCTTTTGTGTAATTTTGACAAACTTAAGGGACCAAACTTGTAATTATGAATATACAAGGGTTTTAAGTGTCATTTCTTCAATAAATGAGGATCAATCTTGTTTGTCTTCAAATCTTCAAGGGTTTTTGTTGAGAATTCCATGATTTAAGGCCCGGTTCTTTGTACGACTTCGTTTCTCGTGTCCGTTTTTCCTTGTAACTTGTGATCTTTTGTCTTTTTCATGATATCCATACCTAAAATACACAAGTAAACAAACACAAGCATATATATGGTATTTTATGACATTTTTATGCATTTAAAGCCCGAAAAGAACGATGAGATCATGTATAAATGTCATCTCATCAAACTAAAAGGACCAAATATGTAAAATACAACAAACTAGTAACAAACTTAACAAGTTTCTAAAACTAACTAACTGAATTTGTTAAAAACTGAAATTACAAGGACTAACTTGTGCAAACCCTAAAAACAATGACAATTAACACTGAATACAAAGTTTAACAAACAACAAGTACCTATGTGCAATTAAATGGAAAGTTTTATGAAAAACAGGTTAAGCCACTACAATAAGCTGGTTTTAGCTTATTCTGCATTCTGGCTTATTCAGTGGATCATTTTTCATTCTAAAATTCATTCCAAGCTTATTGTTAGTTGATTAATCAGTTTCAGCAATAAAATCAAAGTGTGGATGTCTAGATTTCATATGAGCTTATTCTTGGCTTATTGAGATAAGCTAACTTGTGATTTTCAAGCTTTTAAGTAAAATCTTGTTACTGGCCTAGCTAATTTTGGATTTTAAGCAGTTTAAAACAAACCAGAGTGATTTTGGTTCATTAATAAGCTCAAACCAGCTTATTGTAGTGGCTTAACCCGTTTTTCAAAAAAAATCCATTTAATTGCACATAGGTCCTTGTTGTTTGTTAAACTTTGTATTCAGTGTTAATTGTCATTGTTTTTAGGGTTTGCACAAGTTAGTCCTTGTAATTTCAGTTTATAACAAATTTAGTTAGTTAGTTTTGGAAACTTGTTAAGTTTGTTACTAGTTTGTTTTATTTTACATATTTGGTCCTATTAGTTCCTGAATTTTACATTTCAGTCCCTATACTTTCATTTAGTTTACATTTCAAGTATTTTTACTTTTATGCATTAAAAATTTGTACTTTGTGAATAGTAATTGGTACGTGCACTTTGTTTTACGGATACGTAGCATTACTATTTTCATCTTCTTACGTGTTGATTGAATTAGACATAGAAATCCAAATATCCTTAACAACCAAGAACAATTAAAAGCTTGATATTTTTAGGCCTTTCATTTGAAATTGAGTATTTGTAAGTTCATCTATTCTCGATTCTTGACAAATTGAAAGGCCTAAAAATATCGAGCTTTTAATTGTTCTTGTTTGTTAAGGATATTTGGATTTCTATGTCTAATTCAATCAACACGTAAAAAGATGAAAATAGTAATGCTACGTATCTGTAACAAAGTGCACGTACCAATTACTATTCACAAAGTACAAATTTCTAATGCATAAAAGTAAAAATACTTGAAATGTAAACTAAATGAAAGTATGGGGACTGAAATGTAAAATTTAGGAACTAAAAGGACCAAATATGTAAAATACAAAAAACTAGTAACAAACTAAACAAGTTTCCAAAACTAACTAACTGAATTTGTTAAAAACTGAAATTACAAGGACTAACTTGTGCAAACCCTAAAAACAATGACAATTAACACTGAATACAAAGTTTAACAAACAACAAGTACCTATGTGCAATTAAATGGAAAGTTTGATGAAAAACGGGTTAAGCCACTACAATAAGCTGGTTTTAGCTTATTCTACATTCTGGCTTATTTAGTGGATCATTTTTCATTCTAAAAGTCTTTCCAAGCTTATTGTTAGTTGATTAATCAGTTTTAGCAATAAAATCAAAGTGTGGATGTCTAGATTTCATATGAGCTTATTCTTGGCTTATTGAGATAAGCTAACTTGTGATTTTCAAGCTTTTAAGTAAAATCATGTTACTGGCCTCGCTATTTTTGGATTTTAAGCAGTTTAAAACAAACCAGAGTGATTTTGGTTCATTAGTAAGCTCAAACCAGCTTATTGTAGTGGCTTAACCCGTTTTTCATAAAAAATCCATTAATGGCACATAGGTCCTTGTTGTTTGTTAAACTTTGTATTCAGTGTTAATTGTCATTGTTTTTAGGGTTTGCACAAGTTAGTCCTTGTAATTTCAGTTTTTAACAAATTCAGTTAGTTAGTTTTGGAAACTTGTTAAGTTTGTTACTAGTTTGTTGTATTTTACATATTTGGTCCTTTAAGTTCCTAAATTTTACATTTTAGTCCCTATACTTTCATTTAGTTTACGTTTCAAGTATTTTTACTTTTATGCATTAAAAATTTGAACTTTGTGAATAGTAATTGGTACGTGCACTTTGTTTTACGGATACGTAGCATTACTATTTTCATCTTTTTACGTGTTGATTGAATTAGACATAGAAATCCAAATATCCTTAACAACCAAGAACAATTAAAAGCTTGATATTTTTAGGCCTTTCATTTATAATTGAGTATTTGTAAGTTCGTTTATTCTCGATTCTTGACAAATTGAAAGGCCTAAAAATATTGATCTTTTAATTGTTCTTGGTTGTTAAGGATATTTGGATTTCTATGTCTAATTCAATCAACACGTAAAAAGATGAAAATAGTAATGCTACGTATCCATAAAACAAAGTGCATGTACCAATTACTATTCACAAAGTACAAATTTTTAATGCATAAAAGTAAAAATACTTGAAATGTAAACTAAATGAAAGTATAGGGACTGAAATGTAAAATTCAGGAACTAAAAGGACCAATTATCTATAATACAAAAAACTAGTAACAAACTTAACAAGTTTCCAAAACTAACTAACTGAATTTGTTATAAACTAAAATTACAAGGACTAACTTGTGCAAACCCTAAAAACAATGACAATTAACAGTGAATACAAAGTTTAACAAACAACAAGTACCTATGTGCAATTAAATGGAATGTTTTATGAAAAACGAGTTAAGCCACTACAATAAGCTGGTTTTAGCTTATTCTGCATTCTGGCTTATTCAGTGGATCATTTTTCATTCTAAAAGTCATTCCAAGCTTATTGTTAGTAGATTAATCAGATTCAGCAATAAAATCAAAGTGTGGATGTCTAGATTTCATATGAGCTTATTCTTGGCTTATTGAGATAAGCTAACTTGTGATTTTCAAGCTTTTAAGTAAAATCCTGTTACTGGCTTAGCTACTTTTGGATTTACAGCAGTTTAAAACAAACCAGAGTGATTTTGGTTCATTAATAAGCTCAAACCAGCTCACTGTAGTGGCTTAACCCGTTTTTCATAAAAATTTCCATTTAATTGCACATAGGTCCTTGTTGTTTGTAAAACTTTGTATTCAATGTTAATTGTCATTGTTTTTAGGGTTTGCACAAGTTGGTCCTTGTCATTTTAGTTTTTAACAAATTCAGTTAGTTAGTTTTGGAAACTTGTTAAGTTTGTTACTAGTTTGTTGTATTTTACATATTTGGTCCTTTTAGTTCCTGAATTTTACATTTCATTCCCTATACTTTCATTTAGTTTACATTTCAAGTATTTTTTTATGCATTAAAATTTGTAGTTTGTGAATAGTAATTGGTACGTGCACTTTGTTTTACGGATACGTAGCATTACTATTTTTATCTTTTTACGTGTTGATTGAATTAGACATAGAAAACCAAATATCCTTAACAATCAAGAACAATTGAAAAGCTTGATATTTTTAGGCCTTTCATTTGAAATTGAGTATTTGTAAGTTCGTTTATTCTCGATTCTTGACAAATTGAAAGGCCTAAAAATAACGAGCTTTTAGTTGTTCTTGGTTGTTAAGGATATTTGGATTTCTATGTCTAATTCAATCAACACGTAAAAAGATGAAAATAGTAATGCTACGTATCCGTAAAACAAAGTGCATGTACCAATTACTATTCAAAAAGTACAAATTTTAATGCATAAAAGTAAAAATACTTGAAATGTAAACTAAATGAAAGTATAGGGACTGAAATGTAAAATTCAGGAACTAAAAGGACCAAATATCTAAAATATAAAAAACTAGTAACAAACTTAACTAGTTTCCAAAACTAACTAACCGAATTTGTTAAAAACTGAAATTACAAGGACTAACTTGTGCAAACCCTAAAAACAATGACAATTAACAATGAATACAAAGTTTAACAAACAACAAGTACCTATGTGCAATTAAACGGAAAGTTTTATGAAAAACGGGGTTAAGCCACTACAATAAGCTGGTTTTAGCTTATTCTGCATTCTGGCTTATTCAGTGGATCATTTTCATTCTAAAAGTCATTCCAAGCTTATTGTTAGTTGATTAATCAGTTTCAGCAATAAAATCAAAGTATGGATGTCTAGATTTCGTTTGAGCTTATTCTTGGCTTATTGAGATAAGCTAACTTGTGATTTTCAAGATTTTAAGTAAAATCCTGTTACTGGCCTAGCTACTTTTGGATTTTAAGCAGTTTAAAACAAACCAGAGTGATTTTGGTTCATTAATAAGCTCAAACCAGCTTATTGTAGTGGCTTAACCCGTTTTTAATAAAAATTTCCATTTAATTGCACATAGGTCCTTGTTGTTTGTTAAACCTTGTATTCAGTGTTAATTGTCATTCTTTTTTGGGTTTGCACAAGTTGGTCCTTGTAATTTTAGTTTTTAACAAATTCAGTTAGTTAGTTTTGGAAACTTGTTAAGTTTGTTCTAGTTTGTTGTATTTTACATATTTGGTCCTTTTAGTTCCTGAATTTTACATTTCAGTCCCTATACTTTCATTTAGTTTACATTTCAAGTATTTTTTAATGCATTAAAATTTGTAGTTTGTGAATAGTAATTGGTACGTGTACTTTGTTTTACGGATACGTAGCATTACTATTTTCATCTTTTTACGTGTTGATTGAATTAGACATAGAAAACCAAATATCCTTAACAACCAAGAACAATTAAAAAGATTGATATTTTCAGGCCTTTCATTTGAAATTGAGTATTTGTAAGTTCGTTTATTCTCGATTCTTGACAAATTGAAAGGCCTAAAAATATCGAGCTTTTAATTGTTCTTGGTTGTTAAGGATATTTGGATTTCTATGTCTAATTCAATCAACACGTAAAAAGATGAAAATAGTAATGCTACGTATCCGTAAAACAAAGTGCACGTACCAATTACTATTCACAAAGTACAAATTTTTAATGCATAAAAGTAAAAATACTTGAAATGTAAACTAAATGAAAGTATAGGGACTGAAATGTAAAATTCAAGAACTAAAAGGACCAAATATCTAAAATACAAAAAACTAGTAACAAACTTAACAAGTTTCCAAAACTAACTAACTGAATTTGTTAAAAACTGAAATTAAAAGGACTAACTTGTGCAAACCCTAAAAACAATGACAATTAACACTTAATACAAAGTTTAACAAATAACAAGTACCTATGTGCAATTAAATGGAAAGTTTTATGAAAAACGGGTTAAGCCACTATAATAAGCTGGTTTTAGCTTATTCTACATTCTGGCTTATTCAGTGGATCATTTTTCATTCTAAAAGTCATTCCAAGATTATTGTTAGTTGATTAATCAATTTCAGCAATAAAATCAAAGTGTGGATGTCTAGATTTCATATGAGCTTATTCTTGGCTTATTGAGATAAGCTAACTTGTGATTTTCAAGCTTTTAAGTAAAATCTTGTTACTGGCCTAGCTAATTTTGGATTTTATGCAGTTTAAAACAAACCAAAGTGATTTTGGTTCATTAATAAGCTCAAACCAGCTTATTCTAGTGGCTTAACCCGTTTTTCATAAAAATTTCGATTTAATTGCACATAGGTCCTTGTTGTTTGTTAAACTTTGTATTCAGTGTTAATTGTCATTGTTTTTAGGGTTTGCACAAGTTGGTCCTTGTAATTTCAGTTTTTAACAAATTCAGTTAGTTAGTTTTGGAAACTTGTTAAGTTTGTTACTAGTTTGTTGTATTTTACATATTTGGTCCTTTTAGTTCCTAAATTTTACATTTCAGTCCTTATACTTTCATTTAGTTTACATTTCAAGTATTTTTTTATGCATTAAAATTTGTAGTTTGTGAATAGTAATTGGTACGTGCACTTTCTTTTACAGATACGTAGCATTACTATTTTCATCTTTTTACGTGTTGATTGAATTAGACATAGAAAACCAAATATCCTTAACAACCAAGAACAAGTAAAAAGCTTGATATTTTTAGGCCTTTCATTTGAAATTGAGTATTTGTAATTTCGTTTATTCTCGATTCCTGACAAATTGAAAGGCCTAAAAATATCGAGCTTTTAATTGTTCTTGGTTGTTAAGGATATTTGGATTTCTATGTCTAATTCAATGAACACGTAAAAAGATGAAAATAGTAATGCTACGTATCCGTAAAACAAAGTGCACGTACCAATTACTATTCACAAAGTACAAATTTTTAATGCATAAAAGTAAAAATACTTGAAATGTAAACTAAATGAAAGTATAGGGACCAAAATGTAAAAGTCAGGAACTAAAAGGACCAAATATGTAAAATACAAAAAACTAGTAACAAACTTAACAAGTTTCCAAAACTAACTAACTGAATTTGTTAAAAACTGAAATTACAAGGACTAACTTGTGCAAACCCTAAAAACAATGACAATTAACATTGAATACAAAGTTAAACAAACAACAAGTACCTATGTTCAATTAAATGGAAAGTTTTATGAAAAAACGGATTAAGCCACTACAATAAGCTGGTTTTAGCTTATTCTGCATTCTGGCTTATTCAATGGATCATTTTTCAATCTAAAAGTCATTCCAAGCTTATTGTTAGCTGATTAATCAGTTTCAGCAATAAAATCAAAGTGTGGATGTCTAGATTTCATATAAGCTTATTCTTGGCTTATTGAGATAAGCTAACTTGTGATTTTTAAGCTTTTAAGTAAAATCCTGTTACTGGCCTAGCTACTTTTGGATTTTAAGCAGTTTAAAACAAACCAGAGTGATTTTTGTTCATTAATAAGCTCAAACCAGCTTATTGTAGTGGCTTAACCCGTTTTTCATAAAAATTTCCATTTAATTGCACATAGGTCCTTGTTGTTTGTTAAACTTTGTATTCAGTGTTAATTGTCATTGTTTTTAGGGTTTGCACAAGTTGGTCCTTGTAATTTTAGTTTTTAACAAATTCAGTTAGTTAGTTTTGTAAACTTGTTAAGTTTGTTACTAGTTTGTTGTATTTTACATATTTGGTCCTTTTAGTTCCTGAATTTTACATTTCAGTCCCTATACTTTCATTTAGTTTACATTTCAAGTATTTTTACTTTTATGCATTAAAAATTTGTACTTTGTGAATAGTAATTGGTACGTGCACTTTGTTTTACGGATACGTAGCATTACTATTTTCATCTTTTTACGTGTTGATTGAATTAGACATAGAAATCCAAATATCCTTAACAACCAAGAACAATTAAAAAGCTTGATATTTTTAGGCCTTTCATTTGAAATTGAGTATTTGTAAGTTCGTTTATTCTCGATTCTGGACAAGTTGAAAGACCTAAAAATATCGAGCTTTTAATTGTTCTTGGTTGTTAAGGATATTTGGATTTCTATGTCTAATTCAATCAACACGTAAAAAGATGAAAATAGTAATGATACGTATCCGCAAAACAAAGTGCAAGTACCAATTACTATTCACAAAGTACTAATTTTTAATGCATAAAAAGTAAAAATACTTGAAATGTAAAGTAAATGAAAGTATAGGGACTGAAATGTAAAAGTCAGGAACTAAAAGGACCAAATATGTAAAATACAAAAAACTAGTAACAAACTTAACAAGTTTCCAAAACTAACTAACTGAATTTGTTAAAAACTGAAATTACAAGGACTAACTTGTGCAAACCCTAAAAACAATGACAATTAACATTGAATACAAAGTTAAACAAACAACAAGTACCTATGTGCAATAAAATGGAAAGTTTTGAAAAACGGGTTAAGCCACTACAATAAGCTGGTTTTAGCTTATTCTTCATTTTGGCTTATTCAGTGGATCATTTTTCATTCTAAAAGTCATTCCAAGCTTATTGTTAGTTGATTAATCAGTTTCAGCAATAAAAACAAAGTGTGGATGTCTAGATTTCATATGAGCTTATTCTTGGCTTATTGAGATAAGCTAACTTGTGATTTTCAAGCTTTTAAGTAAAATCCTGTTACTGGCCTAGCTAATTTTGGATTTTAAGCAGTTTAAAACAAACTAGAGTGATTTTGGTTCATTAATAAGCTCAAACCAGCTTATTGTAGTGCCTTAATCCGTTTTTCATAAAAAAATCCATTTAATTGCACATAGGTCCTTGTTGTTTGTTAAACTTTGTATTCAGTGTTAATTGTCATTGTTTTTAGGGTTTGCACAAGTTAGTCCTTGTAATTTCAGTTTTTAACAAATTCAGTTAGTTAGTTTTGGAAACTTGTTAAGTTTTTTACTAGTTTGTTTTATTTTACATATTTGGTCCTTTTATTTCCTGAATTTTACATTTTTCTCCCTATACTTTCATTTAGTTTACATTTCAAGTATTTTTACTTTTATGCATTAAAAATTTTTACTTTGTGAATAGTAATTGGTACGTGCACTTTGTTTTACGGATACGTAGCATTACTATTTTCATCTTTTTAGGTGTTAATTGAATTAGACATAGAAATCCAAATATCCTTAACAACCAAGAACAATTAAAAGCTCGATATTTTTAGACCTTCCATTTGAAACTGAGTATTTGTAAGTTCGTTTATTCTCGATTCTTGACAAATTGAAAGGCCTAAAAATATCGAGCTTTTAATTGTTCTTGGTTGTTAAGGATATTTGGATTTCTATGTCTAATTCAATCAACACGTAAAAAGATGAAAATAGTAATGCTAAGTATCCGTAAAACAAAGTGCACGTGCCAATTACTATTCATAAAGTACAAAATTTTAATGCATAAAAGTAAAAATAATTGAAATTTAAACTAAATGAAAGTATAGGGACTGAAAGGTAAAATTCAGGAACTAAAAGAACCAAATATGTTAAATACAAAAAACTAGTAACAAACTTAACAAGTTTCCAAAACTAACTAACTGAATTTGTTAAAAACTGAAATTACAAGGACTAACTTGTGCAAACCCTAAAAACAATGACAATTAAAATTGAATACAAAGTTAAACAAACAACAAGTACCTATGTGCAATTAAATGGAAAGTTTTATGAAAAACGGGTTAAGCCACTACAATAAGCTGGTTTTAGCTTATTCTGCATTCTGGCTTATTCAGTCGATCATTTTTCATTTTAAAAGTCATTCCAAGCTTATTGTTAGTTTATTAATCAGTTTCAGCAATAAAATCAGAGTGTGGATGTCTAGATTTCATATGAGCTTATTCTTGGCTTATTGAGATATGCTAACTTGTGATTTTCAAGCTTTTAAGTAAAATCTTGTTACTAGCCTAGCTAATTTTGGATTTTAAGCAGCTTAAAACAAACCAGGGTGATTTTGGTTCATTAATAAGCTCAAACTAGCTTATTGTAGTGGCTTAATCCGTTTTTCATAAAAAAAATCCATTTAATTGCACATGGGTCCTTGTTGTTTGTTAAACTTTGTATTCAGTGTTAATTGTCATTGTTTTTAGGGTTTGCACAAGTTTGTAACACCCCATTTTGATAATGGAATGTCACGCGTAATTATGGCGTGTCATCAAAGCATACAAGGATAAATGTCTAAAACATTACATGACCATAGGGTAAACTGGAATCAAACATCGGTTCCCAAACATAAGCCCAAAACATAATAAAGCAAAGGAAATGAATGAAAGACTAAACAAGCATACGTATATGAAGGCAAAAAGGAGAAGAAGTCTCTGGCAGCTTCCATCCTATGCACGTCCTCCAAATGCTCGAGTCCTTCCTAGGGTACCTGCCGTTTTGAGACATGGAAAGGAAAGTAACGGCTGAGCAAAACGCTCAGTGCACGGATATAGACATAGTATAAGTGACTAAAACATAATAAAGACTTAATAGCAGCGGAAATGTATAAGTCCTGGAAAACCTGGAACATGTTCATAAAACTGGTTTTATAGTTTGAAAAGCCTTATGTTTATCTTATGAAAACTGTTTAACATATTTTTCCATTAGCCAATATAGGTCATGAAAATCCACCGTGCATGAATACTTGGAGGGGTGACCTCATCATGCAAATTAGAGGGGCTGCCTCTAATTTAATATACTGGTTTTTGGGTAGGAGGGATCAGCTCCTTGTGAAGGATGCAAGGCACACACCATATTCACCATGAAATCCTAACTGAAAACATGTAACTAGGATGCACCCATACGCCCCACATGATAAATATAAATAAATGGCCAAAAGCTGAAGGGACGCCACGAGCAATCACTCCGCCGTGGTGAAGTCATAACATCAATGCCTCTAATGTTATGGTTATGGTACCTCCATAACTAGGTGAAACTGGTCATGCATGTATATGGCTATAGGTAATCTTAATTAAACATAAGCAATCAAACACGTAACTTATACTACGGGAAAACAGTTGGCTGCATACAGGAATCCTAATAAGGAAAGAATGTCCATACTGAAAGGACGGGAATCCGTACCTTATGTCCAGTGAACGTAGAAGATGAACTGAGAGAAATCCTACTTCCGAATCACTAGTGCTACATAAATACATACATGAATAAGTATCTGCTTACTAAATACGTAGCTGGTTTTATGTCATGTCTTAGCTTATTTTATGTGTGCTTACTATGTTTTACTGTTTTTAAGCCTTAAACCGTGTTTATCTTATATTCTGTTTAATCTGATTAAGTATTTCTGGTATTTCATGTGTTATTATACTTACTGTGTAATAATAAGTAACTTTCTAAAAATAGCAGGTTTCCTAAAATAGAAAGTTTCCAAAAAATAGAAAGTTTCCAAAAATAGGAAGTTTCCAAAAATAGAAAGTTACCAAAAATAGAAAGTTTCCAAAAATAGAAAGTTTCCAAAAATAGAAAGTTTCCAAAAATAGATTTACTGCTTAAAATAGATAAGTTTCTAAAAATAGAAAGTTTCCATAAATAGATCAGCTGCCTTAATTAAATAAGTTTCCATTAATAGATTAGCTGCCTGAAATAATTAAGTTTCTAAACATAGAAGGTTTCCATAAATAGATTAGCTGCCTTATTTAATTAAGTTTCTAAAAATAGAAATTTTCCATAATTAGAAATAAGCTGGTTAAATAAGCTAAGTATGTAAGCCTAAGTGTTTTCATGATTATTTTCTAAGTCATATGATATAAGGTATAGTTTAATAATTATTTCATGTAATTAAATTAAACTATAGGTTAAATTATTTAATTAAAGTATAACATGTTTTTAATTAAATAAAGTTAAATACTTAGGTTAAAACATGTATTATTATATATTAATAATATAACCTAAGTCATGTTAATTAATTAATTATATTCATGGTTTTTAAATAATTAATTAATTATAAGTCAAAAATATAAAATACTTAGGTTAATTAATTTCATGATTATAATAATTAAAATAACCTAAGTCATGTTATTAAATTAATCATATCATTTTATTAATTTAATTTTTAACATAAGATCATAAACACAAAAAAAACTAAACATACACCATGAACCGGATCCAAACTAAAAACAATGAACCGGACATGAAATCGACACCGTACCCCGAACCAACTCGGGGTACCCCGTGTCTTACTGCTTCCGTGGGACCCACACACACCAACCAAGACCATATGGTCTTGGTGGTGGTCGGTTGGCCAAACCGAAACCCCTTCGGGTTCGGTGCAGCATGCGGCCAAAACAAACACCCCTTAAAAATATACTTTTGATTTTATTAACCCCCAAATCATGTTAGATCCATGTTTATTTATTAGGTTTTTGTAAAAACATAACATGTTCTTGATTTATAAAAAGATCAAATCAAAAGAAAATGTTTAAAAAGGATTTACCGAATTCGTGGATCAAAAGGATGAAGAACAAACACGATCACCAACTTAAATTTCCAAGATCCTAGATCACAAACCACCTCCTTGTGGTGTTCTTAAGGTGGCGACACAAAGAAGAACAAGGAAGAGGGTTTTAGGGTTTTTCTAAAAATCTTCTGTGAATGAAAATGAGTAGTGAAAAATATCCCTTTTCCTTTTTAGTGAAAAATTGATGGGCTAAGCCCATCCTCCCTCCCTAATTTCGTGGTAATGGGGCCCACAAGGGGTAACCCGAATGTTTTCCGTGTCTAAAACATTGGTGTGTTCTCGTGTGTTAAGTTATACGTTCGTGATTATTTGTGTTCGCGTTTTAAGTGTTCTCGTTACGTAAATATCGTGATCTAATATATTTAATTACGCTCGTAATAAATATATATACGTAATTAATAATAGTTCGTGTTTTAATTACGTTCATGATTTCATGATTGCATGTTCGTGATTAATTATTGTCAAATAATTATTACGTGCTCGTTCGTAGTAAATACTTATCGTGTTCTAACACGTACGTAATACGTAAAATCCTAACACGTAATCGTAATCATGCTATATTAGGAAAGTTTAAATCTAGTACGTACGATCTTAAGGGTACTATTCATGGTAAAAGCATGCGGGTTTTACAACTCTTCCCCCCTAAAAAGAATTATTCGTCCCCGAATTATAGATAACGTAACTGAAAGAGAAACATACCCGAATCAAACTGAGAGGGTATGTAAGATAAATTAACATGCAGGTGACCTGACAGAAAGAACGCAGAACGTGACATGTCTAAAAAGGACATGGAACGTGATGTGGCTGAAAGGACATATCTAATTGATAAGAGAAAACGGATAAGAAGTCCGGATGAACTTGTCCGTTTCCAAGTGGCTTCCCTCTTGGAACGGTTCCTTTATAAGATCTTGACACGAATGATAAGTCTTGGTCTTCCTGACCTTGACTTGGAATACGAAGAAGTTCTTGGTTATCAACGTAAGGTAGATCCCCTAAATTCGATTGAGGGAATAAGAATTAATGTGTAAGAGTAACTGAAACATTATGGCGCAAGACAATCTGACTTAACAGATAATTAGAAACGATGCGCGAGACATAAAGAAACGTAGTACGTGAAAAATTTTGAACGTGATACGTGAAAAATTTTGAACATGCTACGTGGAGATATGGCGAGTGTAGTATGAGTAAACATATCGTGATCCATGATACGTGTAACATATCTTGATCATGATATGAGGAACGTGGAATGAACATGACATATGAAACATATCGTGATCATAGAATACCATGGCGGTAACGCCAAACGCTACAAGGTGAGACGTGGAATATGACGTGAAACGTCTATCTGATGATAGGTAGTTATACTAAATTTGGGTCTGGTCTCCCAAGTTCTGGCAAAACTTCCCAGAATGAGAAAAACGAACTTAACATCGTAAGCCGAGATACCATAGTGTCATGAACGCGAGCGCGAAAGCAAGGCGTGGAATTAGAACAAGGACGTGAAGTTGTATGAACTAATCACACGACGTATAGAATAAGAAATATAGATGAATAAGATCAAGATTAAAACTAAGAATGGAATATTAGATTAGATGAAGAAGAACTAGAAAGATACAAGGTAGATGATTCTAGTGAGAGAAACTAAGGAGAGTTTCTCTCTCTAAAACAAGAAGAAGAGAAAAGATACAATGGGAGACACACACACAAATGAGGATGGTTATGCCTTTTATACTAAGGCTTACATGAATAGGAGGCCTTCCTCATTTGTGTGTTCGGGACTAATTCCCGTTTCATGCATAATAATGACATAGAACTCTCGACACTGTTGAATAGCATTTTCCACGAGCTTCGCAACGGTATATTATATGACCATCACTTTAAATACTTCTAACAATCTCCCCCTAAGGGTGGTCATATAATATGTGACTTCACTTCTTTGACCATCACTTTAAATACTTCTAACAATCTCCCCCTAAGTGGTGGTCATGTATTATGTGACTTCACTTCTTTGTTGTTGCAGACTTGGAGCTCGTTATCTTGAGAGTTCTTTCATCGATCCTTTCATGACTTGTGATCTTGGATCTTTGATATTTGCCTTGACTTGATCTTGTAACTTTGCCAACTTGTGTTCTTGTGTCTTTGCCCACATACTCATGTTTTGTGTTGTCATGAAAGCTTGTTAAAAATCTCCTTTGATCATCAGAGTAGCGGAAGTCTTTGTCTTTAGATGTTCTTTGAGCTTTCTTCAATAATCCTGAATATGTGGCCTTGAATTGCGACTCTTGAAATAACGCCACCGTTTGCATTCCACCGGTTTCTCGTTATACAGTATGAATACTGTACCTGTGATCAGGTAAGTTCAAAGAACTTCCTTGACAGGATTTCCAGCTGTGGTAGCCGTTCTCAATACTTGAATATATCGAAAGATAACTCAAAGTAAGGAGTGAATCATGCAGTTCCATTCTGCTGATTAAGTCGTCAATTCACTTTCCTGGAACAAGTCTGAATCATTTAAGAATCAAACCATCGTTGTTTTCCAGTTGACACAAGTTTGATTCATATAGAATCGCACAAGTTACCTACCGCAGTGCTGTTTGATGATGACACTGGAAGGATTTCCATTCGTCACTGTAAATACTGAAAAGTATTACTCTGAATGTTCTGGCAAGATCATAAAGATATTGCGTCGAGACCTGGAACGAGTTTGAATCAATTAAGAATCAAACCACTGTTGCTTTCCAGTTAACATATGTTTAATTCAAGTGAATCTTACATATGACCTACCGCAGTGTTGTTTGATGTTAACACTGGAAGGATTTCCATTCATCACTGTGAATACTAAAGAGTATCACTCTGAATGTTCTAGCAATACCACAAGGATAGAGCGTAGGACTCTTTAAATCATCGCTTGTGTTCTAATGATGAACAACAATTGATCTATGGAATAAGTGTCCTAATGAGATTTTTTTGATGAATCTCGTTGGCTCTAGACTCTATAAGTGCACGGTTATTTGGTGATCGGGGGCTGGAGCAGACTGCCACCTATTCAATATCTACTATCTCGGAGTGAGAAAGTCGATAGAAATGAGTTGAACTCCGTGACAATAAAACAAACTTCTTTTGAGAGAAGCTTGAGTAGGCTGGGAGGGGTTGTGCATTGCATCACTGGGTCCATGATGCTTTGTCTTCAGTATCAGAAATCATCAAAGTAATTCTGATAATAGATGTATTGACCCGGTTTCTGCCTAAGTTGTATGGAGGGCTTCTTTCTTTACACCCTTTATCCTTACATTTCTTTTTCATTCTTCAACCCCTTCAATGCTTACCAAGACGTCATAACTAGCACCTTGTTGTGATTGTTCCAGTGCTAGCTTAAGTCATTAGTCGGCATTATTCCCGTACACTCAACTACTCCATCTTTCCTAAGGACTTCTATTTTCTAATGGATTGTCCCTGGGAAGATCCCTCCGGTTCTGGTTGGATCATAGGACGAATACCTAACCACCTTTTGACACCAATACCATCATGAATTTATGTGTTGAAGGGTATAGATATCGTAACCAGAAAAATCAATTGAAAATGCAGTCAAGATGTTGATGAAATCAATGTTTACACCTTGAAAGTTTTCTATATCACCAAAAACGCTCCCCCTACATATGTGCATCATAAAAGGAGAGATTTTTGCACATATTAGGAAGAGAAAACACTTATATCAAAGATCTTATTCAAGATAACACTTATATCAAAGATCTTATTCAAGATAACACATTTTAATCACTATTCTCCCCCTCAAAAATTGCATGAAATTGAAATTTTTGTGAAATTAGTGATGAAACATGGAGAGAATAATGTGTCATGAAACTTTGGAACAAATGTTTATGAAATCATTATACTCCCCCTCGAGAAGAGATTCTATTTAAATAGGGGAGTATATGAGCACATTGTTTTGAAATACTTTGAAAAATTGTGCTCAAAAGTCCGAGAAAAATTATGTTCATGAGCTTAAAACTTTGAATGTTTTGATATAAGCTCATGACCGAGAAAAATGAATTTCTCGTTGTTGAGGATAAGTCAAAGACTTTCCTTTATTTAGGGACCGGGTTATAGTCTGACATGTGACTATAAGCCATTATGTTGAGCTCAAAACTTTGAATGTTTTGTGACAAGCTCAACCCGAGATAGATTGCTCTACCCGTTATTAGGATAAGTTATCTTTAAAGATACACTCGCCTTTATTTGAAGTTCGAGTTACAGTCTGACATTTAACTGTAAGTCGTTTACATGAGCTTAAAACATGGAATGTTTTTATCGGAAGCTCATGACCGAGAAAGTTTTATTTTCTCGTTGTTAAGGATAAGTTATCATCCGTGATCAACTTTCCTTTCTTTGAGGCACGAGTCACAATCTGAGGTAATTGCAAATCATTTGAAGAAAGAGGAAATGACATGTTTTGAAAAACATTTAAACTCTCATTCGAACTTTATGTACGTACCCGTGTCGTTTTTGAACAACATTTCTAAGTCCGCCCATATTATCGATGCTGAGAGACATGTCGAAGAAGAATATTTTTTGGTATTTTTGAAAAATTTTCACATTTTTTATTTTGTTTTTATAAGTTTTATATTTTTGTATTTTGATTTTCAATGTTTTTGAAAATAATCCAAAATAGACCTTTGTACAGCAAAAGAAGGTGATGTCGAATGTACAGAATTGGAACCCTTTGAAGAAATGGATTCAGAATCTGCTGAAGTACCTGCAATGACAGAAGAAGAATTTGCACAAATACTAGTGTTAGGAGTAACAAATGCATTTTCTACATTCAGAACACTCGCATTAGTGCTGGAGCAAGTGTCATCACTCTTCTTGATAGGAATCCACTTAAGACCGACTTCCTTGAAGATCCTACCCGTTGGTTTCCATTGAAGACTAGATTTAGGAGTAGTGTTCTCTTGCACAGCGGAAGACTTCTTTGGAGAGAAACTAGGTCCTGTATTGATACGCCTTGAGGATTTATTGTCATTGCTTTTCTTTGTGACGGGTGGGAATCTCCTTGTTGTCTTATGGGATTCTGCATTCTTTCTCTGTGTGAAGGCACGAGAGTTTACCTCATAGAGGTATTGCAGAATGCAATGAGCATGGTTTCCATGGTGAATTCCCTTTTTGCACGTGGGACATACAGGGAGTTTGGGATTCTCGAAAGACCTTGTGTACCTAGGGTTTGCTGACCGTTCAGGCGCCATGTTCGAAACACGACTATTCATTTGTGGTTGCCAATTCCTAGGTTGTTGGGAAGAAGTCCTAGGTTTTGGTTGATTACCATTAGGAGTGTGTAGAACTCTAGCGGTTGTTAGTTTACTAGGTTTTGAATACACATGGTTAACTTTCTAAATGTTCCCTTTTTGCTTACCATCCCCTAGGTTGTTGGTTTGACCAACGTCATTTGAACCTTTAGATTCCTTTGTGGGCGTAAGAGTCACACACTTGGGAGTACTCTTAGAAGTAGTGCAAGGTGCATTCACAGAGTTGTGTTTAGTAGGAGTGGGTTTTCTAAATGGAGGAACATAGGGTGATATGGCTGGTTTTGGAATAGTTGATTGCACATCGGTATTAGGAGGTAACCTAGAAACATTAGAAGGCGGTTTTCCTAAGATAGATGGCTTTGGTACTTTGTACGAATTGGGTTGTCTAACAACTGATTTTACAACCTTAGGTTCCACTGTTTTTCCACCCATTTTTTCAACAAGTTTCTGCAACTCAGCAATCGCGATGTCTTTGTCTTACAAATGAGCTTTCAGATCAGAAATATCCTTACTCTTTTCATTCAATTCACGAAACGATTCAGAGAGTTTTACTTGTAAATTACTGTCATCAGGAACTTTTCCAACTTTGGTTTGCAAAGCAAGTTCAAGAGAATGACAATGTTTCTGAAGAAAATCATATCGGTGTTGAAGAATCGTGAACTCTTTTTTATTAACATTTGTTGAAGGCTCACTGTCATGATATTCACCTCCTAACTGAGCTTTTAGCTGTTCGATTGTTTGTTGCAGTTCATTGTAAGCTTTATCATACGAGAGTTTGTCATCCTTACATTCATCACATTTTTTGACATATTTATTCCAAAGATCGGTGAATTCGTTGTCCTTTTTGATGACATAAGACTCCATTTTCTCTTTCGTATGATCAAGCTCATTTTGGAGGGTTTCATTGTCTGACACAGAGATGTTTACCGCAACGGGGTTACTATCAACACAATCACCACTGTCACTTGATTTCGAGAGACATGCGAGGTCGCTTTCCAAAACTTTAATTCTATCAAGAGATTCATCAACCTCCTTTGCCAAAGATTTAAAGTCTTCAACAAATTTGGCTAGTTCTTTTAGAAAAGCGTTCTCAAGATTGCCTATCCTCGCATCAACTTGATTAATAATCGGATTGATTTCAGTATGAAGCACTTTTTGTAACTCGACATGAACGGGTGATGTAAAGTTTCCTCCAGTCATTTTGGCGTTAACAACCCGTTTGAGAATGACAAAATTATCTTTGAGCTCGTTTAGATACCTACGTGTGATACTCGGTTTCGGAGGGTCATCAGACAATTCCGCACTAGGTAGCAAAAGCATTTCAGAACTCGTTTTAGACCGAACAAAAACAGTTGGAGGATTAACTTTCGGATAATAAACAGGTGTCACTTCTTTGTTAAGTTTTTGCATTTTTAAACGAGTCTCTACAGCAAGTTCGGTAGTTTCCTCAGAATCATGCACAGTAGGAGGATCATGCTCATCAGACAAGAGCACACTACCATTATATAAGGTTTCATTTGTGGCATGAACTTGCTTAAGGTATCCTGGATTAGGAGGAAGGGGACAACCTAAGGCCAATTTGTATCGAGTGTAGTTTATCTCACTCACTTTTGGTGCGAGCATATTTATTGTTTGCATAGTTTGGCCACGTTTTACCAAAAGGTTGTCTAATTCCCTAATCCTATCCTGAGCTTTGCAAAAATCCTCAAGAAGCCCATCTTCTCGAATTTTGAAATCATGTCTCAGCTTTTTTCGTTCTTATTTTAACTCCAAAATGGTAGATTTTTCAGCTGAAAGCTGTTTGTTAAGAGATGTGATTTCATCATTCAATTCGCTTATCTTTTTAGCACTACTCAAATGTAAGGCATTTAATTTCTTAGTGGTGCATTTTTCTTGATAAACCGATGTAGCATGGGCTTGTTCAAGTTCCTTGATTTTAGCATGATGAATCTCAAAACTTTTCTCCCGTTCCTTATATCCCGCAAGCTCAGTGGTCAATTTGGCATTAGTTTCTCTAAACTTATTATTAACCACATTCGCATGAGCAACATCCTTGGCAAGCTTATCAAATAATGATTTATAATACGCATGCGTCTCGTCAGGAAGGGTTGTAGGTTGGGCAACTTGATCCCCACTAAGGTTCACACTGGGTGCATTAGAAATAATATTGCTATTATTCGTTTGAACCCCGTGTGTCTCAGTGGAAGGCTCAAGTGACTCAGTATACTCTTCCTCCTGATTAGACATATTATATAACTCATTAGCATTGAGACGTGGGTGTACCTCAGAGGAACCGTCTGAATCATACACAGGAGCTCTGTCAGGTTGAACTACCGATGTGGATGATTGTTGCGAATTAGCCATCAAGATGGAGTCGGGAGTCACCTCTTCTGCCTCATCATATGCTGCTGCAGATGCCATGATATCAAACTCTTCAGCTAGAAGTGGAATTCCTGCTTCTTCCTTTTGTGCTATAAGAAGCTGAGACTGGAGATGGGCAACATTCCTCTTCTTTCTTACATGTCTATCACGATGCTCAAAACCCGCAGCATCACTATCTTGTTGATAACTCATAGTAGAAGTCGTGTGAAAAACAGGATCTCAATTCGTAGAAAGCGTGAGTTGTAGTGTCAACAAAATCAAACTTTGCCAAAATTTTCCAGCCCGACAAAAAATTCCTCAGTCCGACAAAACGGTAAGCCGAAAAAAAATTTGAATCTCTAAGTTTTGAAATCGAGTTAGAAATAGCCAATAACTAGTAGGGAAAAAGTTTGAAAAAATGAAATTTTTAATGAAAAATAAAACCTAAAAAATTTGAAATTTGGCCTAAAAATTTGAATTTTGGTCCGAAAATTTGAATTTTTGGTCGAAAAGTTTTTCGCATAGCCAAAATTTGAAATTGAAGCTTAAATGGCCTAAAAATGGTCTAGGAAAAATTAAATTTTACTATGGTTTTCCCGCCAAAAAACACTTTTTTTTTTTTTTTTTTTTTTAATCTTCGTGTAAACTATGTTCCGAGACTAGTCTAGATAGTGGCTAAGTCTAAAAATTACTCAAACAAAATTTCCATCGGAATGTTGGTCGAAATGATCCATCGGAATGTCCCTCTATCGGAATGTGCAGATCGGAATCCTAGATCGGAATGTGTAGATCGAAATCCTAGATCGGAATGTGTAGATCGGAATCCTAGATCGGAATGTGCTTCTATCGGAATGTCCTACTATCGGAATCCTAGATCGCAATGATGACCTGTCGGAATGCTTAGATCGGAATGTTCAGATCGGAATCTTCAGATCAGAATGTGGCTAAGATCAATTTGGCAGAGTAACGTCTCAAAGTTCCTTAAAAACCGTCGGAATCCCAGATCGCAAAGAGCGATCGGAATGTCCAGATCGGAATAGGTATCGAAATCTTTAGATCGCAAAGTAAAACCCTTGGGTTATTGCGATCAAAACCGTACTTACCTTTCCCGAAATTGTAGCTATCGCAATAAGAGAACTTTCTTCCAACTTTTTAGGCAACGATTTTAGCAACTTTTAGGCAACAAATTCGCAACTTTGAGGCAACAAATTCGTGTTTTTGAGCAAACCAAAATACCCACAACACGAATACTTGGGATAACCAAAAAAAACACGAAATTTTTTTTTTTTTTTTTGATCTTTAGTAAAGAATCAAAAAACCCACGGAATAAACAAGAAACAAGGACAACACCAAAGAGCTATCCACGAATCCCTTGGCGAATGATACCACTTGTATGAACTAATCACACGACGTATAGAATAAGAAATATAGATGAATAAGATCAAGATTAAAACTAAGAATGGAATATTAGATTAGATGAAGAAGAACTAGAAAGATACAAGGTAGATGATTCTAGTGAGAGAAACTAAGGAGAGTTTCTCTCTCTAAAACAAGAAGAAGAGAAAAGATACAATGGGAGACACACACACAAATGAGGATGGTTATGCCTTTTATACTAAGGCTTACATGAATAGGAGGCCTTCCTCATTTGTGTGTTCGGGACTAATTCCCGTTTCATGCATAATAATGACATAGAACTCTCGACACTGTTGAATAGCATTTTCCACGAGCTTCGCAACGGTATATTATATGACCATCACTTTAAATACTTCTAACAGAAGTAAATAAGGAGCATAATTATGAATATTTGTCTGACCTGATAACTGAGGAATTGCCAAGTGATCGGATGAGCCTTGGCTGGAACATGTCTGATCAATTTGTTGGTTCTAAAATCCTTGCGGATGTAAGGATTCTGCAGACTTGATCAAACTGTTTGCAATAAACCAGATAGCATCATGCTTCTTCGGAGTTTGCGTTAAACTGGTAGCCAAAATCCGTGGAGATCTTGTCCCATTTCAATTCACAATTTCAGATGATGAAAACATCCCAGTTTGTTGGTGTCCTATCTTAACCTGTTGGTATGTCAGGTACCTAGATATGAACGTAACTATATCTTGCTTCGTAGAACTTGATACATAGAAGTTTGCGAAACTCTGAGTCTCTGAATCTAGACTTCTCCTAGCGTAGGATTTTCTAGAACACCTAATGTAGTGTAGGGTTCTCTCCTTTACGCCTAAGCTGAGTCATGGTAAGATTAACAGTAGAAACCCATGTGATTCAGCGTGTCACTGTGATCAAACATAATTGATATTGGAAAAATTTCCAGGGTAAAATTTCTCTTGTCATAGAATTTGCAACATAGTGCAGATATGGTCTTCCTGTTCTTCTCTAAACTTAGAGGAAATCAGGTTATCCTAAATGAAAACACTGATGAATTTTCTATGAGTTCATGGAACTCATTCTTATAATGCCGTTGGAGCATTGATGAGACTAATTCAAAATCATAAATCTAGCATGACCGAGTCATGTACGAATAGCAGTCATGGACATGTCCTGCTTTTTTCACTCGTCACTGTTGGCAGCATGATCATGAGTTCAATCTTGGAAAAGTGATTAACACTATAAGGTCGATTGGACATGTTGTCAATACGTGGAGGAGAATAACGGTCATGAATGGTGATTTGTTTAGCCGACGGTAGTCGACACATAATCTCATGGTACTGTCCTTCTCCTTGAAGGTTCTTCTGGAATATATGGGAATATTTTGGAATAATCAACTGGCTATGCGTAAAAGGACTTAAGTAGTCGTGTCTTACTGACAGGTAGAAAATTTTAGCGACCATGGCTAACAACGCACATGCTTGTAAGCATAGATAATTTGTACAGATTTTCCTGATGGAGAATCAAGCTGAATGTATTCAGGGGCCTGAACACTACTGTACATAATTATGAATCGTAGCATGGTGTGCTGTTGATAGTCCATAATTAGGATAAAATTCAACTCGTGTCTGTCCGAGGAATTGCGTTAGCAGCTTGGATCTCATCATTAAGCTGAAGGAAAACTTTCGTATACGTGGGAATACGAAAGGCGTCCTTCATGGTCATGAATCTACGAGCTATGGTTACAAGAAATGAAAGTGTCATCGTGAAACTTGATAGTTCCCACTGATGCGCCGGTAATGGTACTAAAATTCTTATGGTCTGATTAATACATGGCACAACAGAATGGATATACCCTTGGAGGGAACCCTGAGTTTCTTATATATGTTCCATAGTTGGACGTGAGTCATGTGTCTTGACTCGTGTCTTGGAACTATAAGCATGACATATGTCTTGACTGGTGTCTTGACACGTGTCTTCAGAAAGTATACGTGAGACATGTGTCTTGACTGATGTTTTGACATGTGTCTTCAGAAAGTATACGTGAGACATGTGTCTTGACTGATGTCTTGGCATGTGTCTCGAGACGTAAAACAATAGAATTACAATATAAGGTTATTATGCCAGACTTAGCGGATCGGTTGGACTACTGATCCTTTGTATGTCTGATCACGTCCGCGACCGGAGCCTCGGTTGCGATTTCTAGGATAGTTCTGTCATAGTAAGGGTTACTATCGTCTTGTCTGTCAGTTCCATGACGGTCATTCTCATGACCGTGATTCATGTAACTATTCAGCTGAGTGGCCGGCTGGTACCGGTCTGCACTCATATGGCTGAAATGACAGCCAAATGACGTGTGACATGTAACTAAGAATTAGGGACAATGATTGATGGAAATTGTCTGATGGTGAAGCGTCTTCTCGTCCAATTGCTTTGCTCCGACGCCTTTGTCTTCGTTTAGTAGGATCTCCAGGTTGTGAACAGCATCCGCATCTCGTAGCGTCTCCGAACGTCAGCAGCATCAACCTTTAGTAACATCTCCAAGTTATTAGCGGCATCAGCAATCTTGTAGAATATTAGCAATAGAAAAAATACGCCTGAGGTGATTCAGAATCGACTAGCGAATACTCGTGAAGTATTGCAAGTGGAATATACATGGATTAAGGTACGTGTAATACACATGAAATACGGTACGTAGAGTACACGTGGAATGCACATGAAATGATCGGTATGGGGTCGATCATTTATCATGATTTAAGGAAAGTATATCGGTTAAACGGTTAGGAAAACCATCATGATAACCTGGAAGTATTAGCATAGACATCATTCTGGTTGTAATGGAAACGTTAAAGTGTGGTTACACAAAATTCAACGATTATTTTCCTCATAGCATGATCAATGAAAACCAACCATGACTATCATGAAAGCGGGATTCAATGAAATCTAACAATGTCTTGCAGGACAGCGTAAATAACAAAAGAGGTGTAAGACATAATCAACATGAAGACGGAATTATCATGAAGAAACATGAAACCATCTTTCATGAAGAAGTGTATAACATAATCAGCATGAAACTGAAGTTAACCATGACAGTATGAAAATATACTTGACATAAAAACATAGTAACTTATGAGGGGAAATGAAAAAAAATTTATGCCAATTTAAATCATGAGAAAAATTTTATGCATGAAAACTGTGCATGAATGCGTAATGTAGTTCATAAAAACCTTTTATATGTGCGAGGGGACGCCTATGGGTCGGTCCCAAAACAAAATACATGGCGAGGGGACGCCTATGGGTCGGTCCCAAAGTTAAAATTTTCGATAAAAGCACATACACTAAATAGGGTCAGTCCTGTACCAACCATTACTTAGTCATAATCCCTGCAACAATGATACATGAAACATAAATGAATGAAACTCGTTTGTCAAAACTTATCAGAAAAAAATTATGTGACTAATTATGAACTACTGGGGTTCAGTCCACATAGCCACAGTTCACGAGGAACATTATGCATGAAACAATGACACATAACTAAATATGAATGACGGTTGTCCATCCATATTAGTAAAACAATATCGATGAAAACATCAAGGTTAAAACCTCAAGGTGCTGAAAACATCATGGTTAAAACAACAATGCACTGAAAACGTCAATACGTAGAATGACAAACGTTGACTTAGGAAGCTCCTGGTGACTACCCACTAGTCACAGGTCGAGTTTTAGAGCCTACAGGTCGAAGCCTTGGCTCTGATACCATAACTGTAACACCCCATTTTGATAATGGAATGCCACGCGTAATTATGACGTGTCATCAAAGCATACAAGGATAAATGTCTAAAACATTACATGACTATAGGATAAACTAGAATCAAACATCGGTTCCCAAACATAAGCCCAAAACATAATAAAGCAAAGGAAATGAATGAAAGACTAAACAAGCATAAGTATATGAAGGCAAAAAGGAGAAGAAGTCTTTGGCAGCTTCCATCCTATGCACGTCCTCCAAATGCTCGAGTCCTTCCTATGGTACCTGCCATTTTGGGACATGGAAAGGAAAGTAACGGCTGAGCAAAACACTCAGTGCACGGATATAGACATAGTATAAGTGACTAAAACATAATAAAGACTTAATAGCAGCGGAAATGTATAAGTCCTGGAAAACTTGGAACATGTTCATAAAACTGGTTTTATAGTTTGAAAAGCCTTATGTTTATCTTATGAAAACTGTTTAACATATTTTACCATTAGCCAATATAGGTCATGAAAATCCACCGTGCATGAATACTTGGAGGGGTGACCTCATCATGCAAATTAGAGGGGATGACTCTAATTTAATATACTGGTTTTTGGGTAGGAGGGATCAGCTCCTTGTGAAGGATGCAAGGCACACACCACATTCACCATGAAATCCTGACTGAAAACATGTAACTAGGATGCACCCATACGCCCCACATGAAATGGCCAAAAGCTGAAGGGACGCCGCGAGCAATCACTCCGACGTGGTGAAGTCATAACATCAGTGCCTCTAATGTTATGGTTATGGTACCTCCATAACTAGGTGAAATTGGTCATGCATGTATATGGCTATAGGTAATCTTAATTAAACATAAGCAATCAAACACGTAACTTATACTACGGGAAAACAGTTGGCTGCATACGGGAATCCTAATAAGGAAAGAATGTCCATACTGAAAGGACGGGAATCCGTACCTTATGTCTAGTGAACGAAGAAGATGAACTGAGAGAAATCCTACTTCCGAATCACTAGTGCTACATAAATACATACATGAATAAGTATCTGCTTACTAAATACGTAGCTGGTTTTATGTCATGTCTTAGCTTATTTTATGTGTTCTTACTATGTTTTACTGTTTTTAAGCCTTATCTTATATTCTGTTTAATTTGATTAAGTATTTCTGGTATTTCATGTGTTATTATACTTACTGTGTAATAATAAGTAACTTTCCAAATAGCAGGTTTCCTAAAATAGAAAGTTTTCAAAAAATACAAAGTTTCCAAAAATAGGAAGTTTCCAAAAACAGAAAGTTTCCAAAAATAGAAAGTTACCAAAAATAGAAAGTTTCCAAAAATAGAAAGTTTCCAAAAATAGAAAGTTTCCAAAAATAGATTTACTGCTTAAAATAGATAAGTTTCTAAAAATAGAAAGTTTCCATAATTAGATCAGCTGCCTTAATTAAATAAGTTTCCATAAATAGATTAGCTGCCTGAAATAATTAAGTTTCTAAAAATAGAAGGTTTCCATAAATAGATTAGCTGCCTTATTTAATTAAGTTTCTAAAAATAGAAATTTTCCATAATTAGAAATAAGCTGGTTAAATAAGCTAAGTATGTAAGCCTAAGTGTTTTCATGATTATTTTCTAAGTCATATGATATAAGGTATAGTTTAATAATTATTTCATGTGATTAAATTAAACTATAGGTTAAAATATTTAATTAAAGTATAACATGTTTTTAATTAAATAAAGTTAAATACTTAGGTTAAAACATGTATTATTATATATTAATAATATAACCTAAGTCATGTTAATTAATTAATTATATTCATGGTTTTTAAATAATTAATTAATTATAAGTCAAAAATATAAAATACTTAGGTTAATTAATTTCATGATTATAATAATTAAAATAACCTAAGTCATGTTATTAAATTAATCATATCATTTTATTAATTTAACTTTTAACATAAGATCATAAACACAAAAAAAAACTAAACATACACCATGAACCGGATCCAAACTAAAAACAATGAACCGTACATGAAATCGACACCGTACCCCGAACCAACTCGGGGTACCCCGTGTCTTACTGTTGCCGTGGGACCCACACACACCAACCAAGACCATATGGTCTTGGTGGTGGTCGGTTGGCCAATCCGAAACCCCTTCGGGTTCGGTGCAGCCTGCGGCCAAAACAAACACCCCTTAAAAACATACTTTTGATTTTATTAAACCCCAAATCATGTTAGATCCATGTTTATTTATTAGGTTTTTGTAAAAACATAACATGTTCTTGATTTATAAAAAGATCAAATCAAAATAAAATGTTTAAAAAAGATTTACCGAATTCGTGGATCAAAAGGATGAAGAACAAACACGATCACCAACTTAAATTTCCAAGATCCAAGATCACAAACCACCTTCTTGTGGTGTTATAAGGTGGCGGCACAAAGAAGAACAAGGAAGAGGGTTTTAGGGTTTTTCTAAAAATCTTCTGTGAATGAAAATGAGTAGTGAAAAATATCCCTTTTCCTTTTTAGTGAAAAATTGATGGGCTAAGCCCATCCTCCCTCCCTAATTTCGTGGTAATGGGGCCCACAAGGGGTAACCCGAATGTTTTCCGTGTCTAAAACATTGGTGTGTTCTCGTGTGTTAAGTTATACGTTCGTGATTATTTGTGTTCGCGTTTTAAGTGTTCTCGTTACGTAAATATCGTGATCTAATATATTTAATTACGCTCGTAATAAATATATATATACGTAATTAATAATAGTTCGTGTTTTAATTACGTTCATGATTTCATGATTGCATGTTCGTGATTAATTATTGTCAAATAATTATTACGTGCTCGTGCGTAGTAAATACTTATCGTGTTCTAACACGTACGTAATACGTAAAATCCTAACACGTAATCGTAATCATGCTATATTAGGAAAGTTTAAATCTAGTACGTACGATCTTAAGGGTACTATTCATGGTAAAAGCATGCGGGTTTTAAAAGTTAGTCCTTGTAATTTCAGTTTTTTACAAATTCAGTTAGTTAGCTTTGGAAACTTGTTAAGTTTTTTACTAGTTTTTTGTATTCTACATATTTGGTCCTTTTATTTCCTGAATTTTAGATTTCAGTCCCTATACTTTCATTTAGTTTACATTTCATTTATTTTTACTTTTATGCATTAAAAAATTGTACTTTGTGAATAGTAATTGGTACGTGCATTTTGTTTTACGGATACGTAGCATTACTATTTTCATCTTTTTACGTGTTGATTGAATTAGACATAGAAATCCAAATATCCTTAACAACCAAGAATAATTAAAAGCTCGATATTTTTAGGCCTTTCATATGAAATTGAGTATTTCTAAGTTTGTTTATTCTCGATTCTTGACAAATTAAAAGGCCTAAAAATATCGAGCTTTTAATTGTTCTTGGTTGTTAAGGATATTTGGATTTCTATGTCTAATTCAATCAACACGCAAAAAGATGAAAATAGTAATGCTACGTATCCGTAAAACAAAGTGAACGTACCAATTACTATTCACAAAGTACAATTTTTAATGCATAAAAGTAAAAATACTTGAAATCTAAACTAAATGAAAGTATAAGGACTGAAATGTAAAATTCAGGAACTAAAAGGACCAAATATATAAAATACGACAAACTAGTAACAAACTTAACAAGTTTCCAAAACTAACTAACTGAATTTGTTAAAAACTGAAATTCAAGGACTAACTTGTGCAAACCCTAAAAACAATGACAATTAACACTGAATACAAATTTTAACAAACAACAAGGACATATGTGCAATTCAATGGAAATTTTTATGAAAAACGGGTTAAGCCACTACAATATCTGGTTTGAGCTTATTCTTGATTCTAGCTTATTCAGTGGATCATTTTTCATTATAAAAGTCATTCCAAGCTTATTGTTAGTTGATTGATCAATTTCAGCAATAAAACCAAAGTGTGGATGTCTAGATTTCATATGAGCTTATTCTTGGATTATTGAGATAAGCTAACTTGTGATTTTCAAGCTTTTAAGTAAAATCCTGTTACTGGCCTAGCTAAATTTGGATTTTAAGCAGTTTAAAACAAACCAGAGTGATTTTGGTTCATTAATAAGCTCAAACCAGCTTATTGTAGTGGCTTAACCCGTTTTTCATAAAAATTTCCATTTAATTGCACATAGGTGCTTGTTGTTTGTTAAACTTTGTATTCAGTGTTAATTGTCATTGTTTTTAGGGTTTGCACAAGTTAGTCCTTGTGATTTCAGTTTTTAACAAATTCAGTTAGTTAGTTTTGGAGACTTGTTAAGTTTGTTACTAGTTTGTTGTATTTTACATATTTGGTCCTTTTAGTTCCTGAATTTTACATTTCAGTCCCTATACCTTCATTTACTTTATATTTCAAGTATTTTTACTTTTATGCATTAAAAATTTGTACTTTGTGAATAGTAATTGGTACGTGCACTTTGTTTTACGGATACGTAGCATTACTATTTTCATCTTTTTACGTATTGATTGAATTAGACATAGAAATCCAAATATCCTTAACAACCAAGAACAATTAAAAGCTTGATATTTTTAGGCCTTTCATTTGAAATTGAGTATTTGTAAGTTCGTTTATTCTTGATTCTTGACAAATTAAAATGCCTAAAAATTTCGAGCTTTTAATTGTTCTTGGTTGTTAAGGATATTTGGATTTCTATGTCTAATTCAATCAACACGTAAAAAGAGGAAAATAGTAATGCTACGTATCCGTAAAACAAAGTGCACGTACCAACTACTATTCACAAAGAACAAAGTTTTATGTATAAAAGTAAAAATACTTGAAATGTAAACTAAATGAAAGTATAGGGACTGAAATGTAAAATTCAGGTACTAAAAGGGCCAAATATGTAAAGTACAAAAAACTAGTAACAAACTTAACAAGTTTCCAAAACTAACTAACTGAATTTGTTAAAAATTGTAATTACAAGGACTAACTTGTGCAAACCCTAAAAACAATGACAATTAACACTGAATACAAAGTTTAACAAACAACAAGTACTTATGTGCAATTAAATGGAAAGTTTTATGAAAAACGGGTTAAGCCACTACAATAAGCTGGTTATAGCTTATTCTGCATTCTGGCTTATTCAGTGGATCATTTTTCATTCTAAAAGTCATTCCAAGCTTATTGTTAGTTGATTAATCAGTTTCAGCAATAAAATCAAAGTGTGGATGTCTAGATTTCATATGAGCTTATTCTTGGCTTATCGAGATAAGCTAACTTGTGATTTTCAAGCTTTTAAGAAAAATCCTGTTACTAGCCTAGCTAATTTTGGATTTTAAGTAGTTTAAAACAAACCAGAGTGATTTTGGTTCATTAATAAGCTCAAACCAGCTTATTGTAGTGGCTTAGCCCGTTTTTCATAAAAAAAATCCATTTAATTGCACATAGGTCCTTGTTGTTTGTTAAACTTTGTATTTAGTGTTAATTGTCATTGTTTTTAGGGTTTGCACAAGTTAGTCCTTGTAATTTCATTTTTTAACAAATTAAGTTAGTTAGTCTTGGAAACTTGTTAAGTTTGTTACTAGTTTGTTGTATTTTACATATTTGGTCCTTTTATATCCTGAATTTTACATTTCAGTCCCTATAATTTCATTTAGTTTACATTTAAAGTATTTTTACTTTTATGCATTATAAATTTGTACTTTGTGAATAGTAATTGGTACATGCACTTTGTTTTACGGATACGTAGCATTACTATTTTCATCTTTTTACGTGTTGATTGAATTAGACATAGAATCCAAATATCCTTAACAACCAAGAACAATTAAAAGCTCGATATTTTTAGGCCTTTCATTTGAAATTGTGTATTTGTAAGTTCGTTTATTCTCATTTCTTGACAAATTGAAAGGCCTAAAAATATCGAGCTTTTAATTGTTCTTGGTTGTTAAGGATATTTGGATTTCTATGTCTAATTCAATCAACACGTAAAAAGATGAAAATAGTAATGCTACGTATCCGTAAAACAAAGTGCACATACCTATTACTATTCACAAAGTACAAATTTTTAATGCATAAAAGTAAAAATACTTGAAATGTAAACTAAATGAAAGTATAGGGACTAAAATGTAAAATTCAGGAACTAAAAGGACCAAATATGTAAAATACAACAAACTAGTGACAAACTTAACAAGTTTCCAAAACTAACTAACTGAATTTGTTAAAAACTGAAATTAGAAGGACTAACTTGTGCAAACACTAAAAACAATGACAATTAACATTGAATACAAAGTTTAACTAACAACAAGGACCTATGTGCAATTAAATGGAAACTTTTATGAAAAACGGGTTAAGCCACTACAATAAGCTGGTTTGAGCTTATTTTGGATTCTGGCTTATTCAGTGGATCATTTTTCGTTCTAAAAGTCATTCCAAGCTTATTGTTAGTTGATTAATCAGTTTCAGCAATAAAATCAAAGTGTGGATGTCTATATTTCATATGAGCTTATTCTTGGCTTATTGAGATAAGCTAACTTGTGATTTTCAAGCTTTTAAGTAAAATACTGTTACTGGCCTAGCTAATTTTGGATTTTAAGCAGTTTAAAACAAACCAGAGTGATTTTGGTTATTTAATAAGCTCAAACCAGCTTATTGTAGTGGCTTAACACATTTTTCATAAAAATTTCCATATAATTGCACATAGGTCCTTGTTGTTTGTTAAACTTTGTATTCAGTGTTAACTGACATTATTTTTAGGGTTTGCACAAGTTAGTCCTTGTAATTTAAGTTTTTAACAAATTCAGTTAGTTAGTTTTGGAAACTTGTTAAGTTTGTTACTAGTTTGTTGTATTTTACATATTTGGTCCTTTTAGTTCCTGTATTTTACATTTCAGTCCCTATACTTTCATTTAGTTTACATTTCAAGTATTTTAATTTTACGCATTAAAATTTGTAGTTTGTGAATAGTAATTGGTACGTGTACTTTGTTTTACGGATACGTAGCATTACTATTTTCATCTTTTTACGTGTTGATTGAATTAGACATAGAAATCCAAATATCCATAACAACCAAGAACAATTAAAAGCTCGATATTTTTAGGCCTTTCAATTTGGTAAGAATTGAGAAAAATGAATTTACAGATACTCAATTTCAAATGGCGCCGATGTCGGTTCATGACATTATGAGAGACTATTGATTGACGGTTTCGATTGTATTTTGGGATCCCTTCCCCGAGTGGACGTTATTTTTACATATCATAAATCCAAAACATAAGAAAATCAAAAATACGAAAATATAAAAACTAAAAATAACAAAATCAATTCTTTTCCTAAAGAATTGAATAAAAATAAATAAATAAAAATTCAAAAAGCAATCTTTTTCCTAAGAGATTGCAACCAAAAATATATATTATTGGATCTCATCGGTTTTTACGTACATATAGTATTTTCTTTAAAAAACCCAATAAATACAAAAATATTTTTGATATATTATTATATGTAGATATGTATACGTATACGAACACTCAATACACATACTTCCATAAGTATTGCTTTTGCAATACACCGTGTTCGGGAGCGTTTCGGTCCTTAACACGTGTATCGATCGAATTTAATTAAAGCAACAATAGATAAATACTTCCAATAGGCAAGAACTCGAAGAATACAAACTACAAAGTGGATAGAAAGGCGACGTGCTATAAAATGCCGTCTAAGGGTTAATAGGTACTTAAGTGCTTCGCGCCACCTAACCCCCGTTCACTAGTGCGTATTCGAAGAAGGAAAGCTTGATTGGGGTCTTGCACCCAAGTATTACTTACATATACTATACTTTCTTGTGGATATTACTTATTGAACCTCGGAAAGGATAATCCCTTCTTTTCCAAAGTCGAACGAGAGCTTCTGTCTCACTCCTTTATTTGAGTTGCATGCTCACCCGCGGGCGTGCACAAATACCATTTGGTGTACAACCCCTTCTTTCGAAAAGTAAAAAAAAAGAGAAAGAGTAAAAACAACACCGTCCATCAAGCCGATCTCAAGAATCGTGCTTTGAACAACACACAAGAAGCCATGGCCGCCGTTGACAATCAACCTTTGATGGAACACCTACAATCCAATGTGCAAGGATATGCCGATGCTATTATTATACCCGAGATACCCGCAAACACCTTTGAGCTTAAGACCGCCATGATTACCTTGGTTTCAAACACACCATTTTTGGGAGACCTAGTGATGATCCACATGATCATATAAAGAAGTTTCTATCTCTTTGCAATACCATTAAGTACAATGGAGTTCCCCATGATGCCATTAAGTTGATCCTAGTTCCATTTTCATTAGAGGGCAATGCTAAGTATTGGCTTGATAAGCAACCACCTAAGAGCATTACTACTTGGGATGATTTTACTAAGAAGTTTTTGAACAAGTTCTTTCCCCCATCTAGGACCACGTCTTTGAGAAACCTCATTATTGGATTTCAACAAAAACCTAGCCAAACCTTTAGTGATGCTTGGGAAAAGTACAAGGAGTTATTAAGAAAATGCCCCAATCATGGATTCAATGAGGTTCACCAAATCAATACTTTCTACAATGGATTAAGACCACATCATCAAGATTCCCTCAACTCCTCCGCGGGTGGGAATATTCTTTCCAAATCCATTCAAGAGGCATGGGACATTATTGAGACTAAATCCATGGTGCAAACTAACACACAATTTGATGAGAGAGTCCATGTTATTCAAGAGGGTGTTTCCAAAACATTTGAGAGTCAACTCCTTTCATAAATGCAAGAATGGACCCAAGCCCAAAAGGAAAATCAAGCAATCTTGCAAAATACCCAAAAGATGCAACAAACAGTGATGCAAGACTTTATGAAAGTTTCCTTGGGCAACAATTCCACCAATGATGTGAATGCCATTGCTATTTCATGTGAGACTTGTGGAGGTCCTCATTTTTACCTACAATGTGATAAGGTTCAAGGTTATTAAGTTGAGTGTTATGCTTATCAAGAAGAACATAGAGAGCACTTCAAACCTAACATCAATCAAAACAATCTCTCTTTCAAGTCAAATAACTACCTTGCTCCACCCGACTTTCCACCCCATCCACCCACCTAAAATCAACCCAATCCTCCTTAATTGCTACAAAGAAATCAAGGGCCTAGACAAAACTACCAAGGGAACAACTATAGAGCACCCAATAACTTTCAACATCAAGGGAATAACTTTCATACACCCAATCAAGGATTTAACCAACCACCTCCACCTCAATATCCAAACCAAGGTTTTTATCAAGGAAATGTACCTAATCCTATGGATTTGATTCTTCAAAAGCTTACTTATTATAAAAGACAAATGAAAGAGGCTCAAGAGGAAAACAACAAGAAATTTTCTCTTCTACATAACCAAATTATGCATACTCAAAGGCCACAAGGGGCTCTACCTTCAAACACACAAACAAACCCAAGGGCTAATGTCAATGCTATCACAACAAGAAGTGGAAAGACAACTAATGATCCTTCACCTCCTACACCTCCTATGGTTAAGCCTACTATAGTTCCACCTTGTGATAAGCCTTCAACATTTAACTCACCACCTTCAATCTCTACCACTTCAACACCTACACCTTCTCAACCTACACCCACTTCTCCTAAACCTTCCACACCTACTAATGAAGAAACCAACAAAGAGAAACCTTCCACCACAACAACTACTCAACCTACACCAAAACCAAGCCTTCCATATCCATCAAGATTGAGAAAGGAGAAATTGAAAAACAAGGATGATATTCAAGTATCTAATTTTTTGAGAATGTTCAAACAACTTAACATAAACATCTCCTTTGCAGAAGCTCTTGCATATATGCCAAAGTTTGCTAAAATGTTCAAATATCTCCTTTCCAACAAGGAAAAATTGGTGGATTTGCCTAACACATCCCTTAATGAGAATTGCTCCGTCGTGTTGCTCAAAACCTTTCCTACAAAACTTGGAGATCCGGGGCGATTTTTGATCCCTTGTAATTTTCCCGGGGTGGAAAATTGCATGGCACTAGCAGATCTAGGGGCAAGCATTAATCTCATGCCTTTATCAGTTTGGCAAAAACTTTCTCTTCCCGAGCTCACTCCTACTAGGATGACCCTTGAGTTAGCCAATCGTACCATAGCTTATCCGGTAGGTATTGTGGAGGATGTGTTTGTAGGTGTGGATAAGTTTACCTTTCCGGTGGACTTTGTAGTTTTTAATTATGATATGGACCCCAGAGTTCCTCTAATTATTGCTAGACCATTTTTGAGGACGGGTCGTACTCTTATAGACGTGGCAGAGGGAGAACTAATTATGAGAATTGAGGATGAGAAAGTGGTGTTTAAGCTAGGAAAAGTGACTAAGAAGTCTCAAGCTTGTGAAACAATTAACATAGTGGATGTTCTTGATGAGGTGTGTGATGAGCATTTTCATGAAGCTTGTAAGAATGATAGTGAAGACATGACTCATGTAGAGACCGTTGCCTCAGTTGCTCCCTCCTTAACACCTTTTGGAAAGAGTGATTTCCTCTTGGAGGAATTTGAGTCCAACTTCCTTGGTAATGATGATTCTCTCATTAATTGGGAAGAAGACATTCTCACTATCCAAAAGTTGCTCAATGAGGGTCCCATTCCTTCACCAATTCCACAAGAAGTTACCAATAATGATCCATCCATAGTGAAGCCTTCCATAGAGAGTCCACCTACCCTTGAACTTAATGATCTTCCATCACACCTTGAATATCCTTTCTTAGAGGGAAAAGACCAATTACCCGTGATCATTGCTAAAGACTTGAAAGAGGATGAGAAGGAAAAACTCATAGAGGTCCTTAAGAAACATAAGCAAGCCATAGCATGGAAAATATCCGACATAAGGGGAATTGATCCAAATTTTTGTACACACCAAATCCTTATGGAGGGTGATTAAAAACCCGCCATTCAAAGCCAAAGAAGGGTTAACCCTAAAATCCATGAGGTCATTAAGAAGTAAGTTATCAAACTCCTTGATGCGGACATGATTTACCCCATTTCTAACTCTCCATGGGTTAGCCCGGTACATTGTGTTCCTAAGAAGGGTGGAATCACCGTAGTGCCTAATGAGAACAATGAGCTTATTCCTACTAGACTTGTCACGGGTTGGAGAGTTTGTATTGATTATAGGAAGCTCAATGATGCTACTAGGAAAGATCATTTCCCATTGCCTTTTATGGACCGAATGCTTGAACGCTTAGCGGGAAATGAGTACTATTGCTTTCTAGATGGATTCTCGGGTTATTTTCAAATACCCATAGACCCTAAGGATCAAGAAAAGACCACATTAACTTGTCCCTATGGCACATTTACTTACAAGAGAATACCTTTTGGCTTGTGCATGCACCAGGGACATTTCCAAGGAGTATGATGGCAATCTTTCATGACATGATTGAGCACACAATGGAAGTTTTCATGGATGATTTCTCGGTCTTTGTAGATTTATTCACTTCTTGTCTCTCCCATTTAGAATGTATGCTTAAGAGGTGTGAAGAAACACGTCTTGTTCTTAATTGGGAAAAGTGCCATTTCATGGTCAAAGAGGGGATAGTCTTGGGACATAAGATATCCAACAAGTGTTTAGAAGTGGATCGTTCTAAAATAGATGTTATTGCTAAGCTTCCCCTATCTACCACGGTGAAAAGAGTTAGAAGTTTTTTGGGTCATGCGGGATTCTATAGACGTTTCATACAAGATTTCTCTAAGATTGCAAGACCGATGACCCACCTCTTAGAAAAAGAGGCTCATTTCATTTTCACCCAAGAGTGTTTAGACTCTTTTGATATACTTAAGGAAAAGTTTACTAAGGCTTCCGTTTTGGTTTCTCCAAATTGGGATTTGCCTTTTGAGCTCATGTATGACGCTAGTGATTATGCTGTGGGGGTCGTGTTAGGACAAAGAGTGAATAAGCATTTTCAACCTATACACTATGCTAGTAAAACCATGACGGGTGCTCAAATTCACTATACCACTACGGAAAAAGAGTTGCTTGCTATAGTCTATGCCTTTGAGAAATTTAGACCTTATCTTGTGCTCTCCAAAACCATAGTGTATACGGATCATTCCGCTCTTAAGTACCTCATGACAAAGAAAGATGCTAAGCCTAGACTTTTGAGATGGGTTTTATTGCTACAAGAGTTTTCCATTGAGATCCGTGATAAGAAAGGAGCCGAGAATTTAGCGACAGATCACTTGAGTAGACTAGAGTATCCTTTTCAAGGTGAATTGCCTCATAAGGAAATTAATTAATCCTTTCCATTAGAGGAACTCATGTCTATCTCTTCACAAGAGGATGCCACCCCTTGGTTTGCGGATATTGCAAACTATCTTGTGGGGGATGTGCTATTAGAGGGTCTCACTTTGCAACAAAAGAAGAAATTTCTTAAGGAAGTGAAATACTACTTTTGGGATGACCCTTACCTCTTTAGGAAATGTGTGAACCAAATCATTAGACTGTGTGTAGATGGGACCGGTGCATTTAAGATCTTAGAAGCTTGTCATAAGGGACCTACGGGTGGACATTTTAGGCCCAACAACACCGCCAAGAAAGTCTTTGATTCGGGTTACTATTGGCCTTACATATAGAAAGATGCTCAAGAGATGGTGAAATTTTGTGATGTATGTCAAACACAAGGAAAAATTACTCAACGAGATGAGATGCCACAAAACTTCATACAAGAGTGTGAGATTTTTGATGTGTGGGGAATAGATTTCATGGGACCTTTTCCATCATCTAAGGGAAACAAGTACATACTCGTAGCCGTGGACTATGTGTCAAAGTGGGTTGAGGCCAAAGCCTTGCCTACTAATGATGCTCGAGATGTAGTGAAATTTTTGAAGCAATTATTTGCTAGATTTTGTGTACTCGGGCCATCATAAGTGATCGTGGTACTCATTTTGTAATGATCAAGTTACAAGAGTTATGAAGAAGTATGGTGTTAACCATGGACTTTCTACCGCGTATCACGCTCAAACCAATGGTCAAACCGAGGTCACAAATCGTGGTTTAAAGAGAATTTTGGAAAGAACGATGGGAGAGCATCAAGCTTCTTGGTCGGATAAGCTTGATGATGCCTTGTGGGCTTTTAGGACGGCTTTTAAGACACCAATTGGTTGTACTCTATATAGGCTTGTCTATGGAAAAGCATGCCACCTCCCATTCAAATTAGAGCATAAGGCTTCATGGGCTCTCAAGTGGGCATACTTTGATTTGAACCAAGACGGTTCACATAGAAAGAAACCACTCAATGAAATGGATGAATTGAGAACCAATGCTTATGAGAACTCATTGCTTTATAAGGAAAAGACTAAGCAATTGCATGATGCTAAGATCAAGAACCGTGAGTTCAAAGTTGGAGAGCCGATTCTCCTCTTTAACTCAAGGTTGAAACTCTTTGCGGGCAAGCTTAAGTCGAGATGGTCTGGTCCATTCACTATTGCTCAAGTATTTCCATATGGAACTATTGAGTTGTCACAACCCAATGGTCTAAATTTCAAAGTGAATGGTCACCGTGTTAAGAACTATTTTGGGGAGGACATTTCCGTGGAAATGGTCCAAGAGATCCCCATTTTCCCCATAAATTAATTCATTGTGGGAAGAGTCGAGCTAGAGACTCCATAAATCAATCTTGAATAACTAGGTTTAGAGTTTTTTTTTACTTAGAGCGTGGTAGGATAGCAATAAGGGTATAGAGTTGAGGATAAGTATAGGGGGAGACCTTCCTTTTGTCTTCATGTTGTTTGTGGGGTTGCTCTCTCATCACGTGCATTGGAGCTTATGGAGGAGGCCCTTGTATCCGGTTCACTTTGTTACTATTATGATTTTTCATTGACACATTGTGCTTAAAAAATGAATTCACTATAGTTGATCTTTCCTTAGCTTGGGTTAAGCAAGTCTATTCATTGTCATAAGTGTAGGGGAGTTTATACTCCCATGCTCATAAACATTGAGGACAATATTTAGCTTAAGTGTGGGGGGTCTTCTATCGAAGTGACCTTACCTAGACTTTGTCATTGACCTTCATGATAACTTGGAAATTAACTTTTCAAAACATTTTTCAAATTTTTGATCTACTTTGGCCACCAAAAATATGCATTCATAATTTTTGCATTAATCATTTTTCATTTGCATAACACATTTGCATTGTATATATTTTTCTTTTGCTTTTCAAAAATACATAAAGAGAAAAAAATATAATAAAGGATATGGTTTAACAAATTTAGATCTCTTTGACATATTAGGCCCGCCATGGATACTTTGACTCAACCCGAGTTTGCTTATGCAAGCTTACTCTATCTAGTATCCTTAACCATGTAGTCCTTCATTGGTCTATTAGGCTAAGCATCCACTAGTCTCAATAGTTGAGATTTTAAATTTGTGGAGAATGGGAGATGATACAGTTGAAGCAAGTATAAAAGGGCTAGATAAACTTCATGACAATTACTTGTGGCTAAACCCTTCTCTTCCTTTGCCTCTATTTTCTTCGCATGTATATATGTTAATAAATAATCAAGAACGATTTTAATCGGTTTGTAGTCTCTTATGCATTTTTGTCTAATCATTCATGGTTGGTATAAGTACGTCTTGATATTCTAAGTTAGAAAGTTTTATGTGTACTAGACTTATGTCATGCTTAATGCTTAGCGGGTGTTTTTCCCTTTATTCTTTTCAACTTTCTTTGTGAGGAATAAAGAAAAATAAGAAAGGCTTATGAAAGACAAATTAGTGGCTAGAAAAAAAAGAAAAAAAAAGAAAAAAAATTAATTATACAAGACTCCCAAGAGGGGCAGTGAAGTGTTAATTATAGTGACTATTGAATTCCAATATTACTCTCACAAGGGTTGCGGGGATTTGATAGTTGCTCCAATCCAATATTACCTTGACGGGTTGCGGGATTGAAGATCCAAAGTCTCAAAAAGGCGGAGGATGTAAATTATTGCGTGGGTTTTATTTTTCTTTCCTTAGCGAGTGTGTAGCTACTTATTAATGCATGACATAAGGATCTTACACATAAGGCGAATGACTTATTACTCTTGAGTCAGACTTATATTAATTGTGAGCGGTTTTTCAAGTAATGGATGAGACGATTACATAGGATTAAAACTGTGCTTCCTTATTTTTGGATTTTACATTTCTTATATTTCACGCTTTAAATAATGACAAATTTGCCCAAAAGCAATTTGCTAAAATAATAACCGGTTCCACATTTAATTGTCATGAATAAGTTGATGCACTTTTTACTTGTGAATGCAATGATCCCATTTTTCAGCTTGGTATAGGGAAAGTGAAACTTGAGGGTGATAAGTGTTCATGGTACCAAAGCCCTAATCTAAGTCATTGATTTCTTCATGAGTTATTTCCATCAAAACCATTTATGAAAAATCCAAAAATATATAAATAGAATTGCTTTCTTTGCATTGCATTGTAAATAATCAAAATCATGCATCATATAGTGTAGATTAGTGTAAAAGCATTTCATATTGGCCAAGGTGGATTAATTATGAGAAAAATGTATATTTGTGCTTTAAAATATGGCATTGCATGAGGTCATGACAATGATCAAGTGTAGGGGATTTGATATGAGCAAAATCTCATATCAATAATGTAACACCCCCAAATATTCATTGTAACACCCCCAAATATTCATACTTTAGTTCAGCGGAAGAGTCGTTGGTGTTACGGGATAGCACATTACTCAAATCATAGACAACGCTTAAAAATCACGTCGTTTAATAATAAAGCATTTTCCATTCATGAATATCAAATTTACATAGGTCCCAAGTCATAGTATTTCATACAAGTTTTACAAAGCATTTGACTGGAAATTTTTATTTAAGTGCAGGCCATAAATTCTTGTCGTCTTCTCGATAATTACCTTCAAATACCTGAGATAAAACATGTTAAAAGAAAAGGTTAGCGAAAACGCCGAGTAAATTCATAGAGTTTAATGAAATCCATTAATATATCATCGGTATAAAATTATTACCGAAAATCCTCTTTGTACAAATCTTTATAGTAGGCCATAAATAGGCCAAAAACATTTTATACAAATCCTTGTCAAAATCATAATATAGGCTTTTGCCTTCAAAACCATTATACGAACCATTGTTGTAAAAACATCATACAATACGTTTTATAACGTTTTATAGAGTTAAATAAAAACCGTTATATGAAGATGGTTATGTAAAACCAAAATGATGACGTATAGTCCCCAGCCGGGTCATGAACCCGGCCCACGGGTACTACCCATATCCGGCCCATCACGAATGGGTGGGAATAATGTTATTTGAGCTTATGCGCTTGGATGAACAGTAACCGCACACACGTGTGCGGCCCACAACCCGGCATGCCCGGTGCAGGGTTAGACAGAATCATACTCTTACTATGAGTAGGATTTATCTCAAAGGAGAGGATATTCACTCACCATAATTAGAAGATAACAATCAATCTAAATCTGGTGTTTATCCTTTTCTTGGGGCCGAAGCATCAGTGACAGCCCATTAGGGTTTCACTGCCTATATAAGAAACCCCCAAGGGTTCTACAAAGGTATTACATTCTACACAATTTCAACTCTCATTCGATTCCTATAACCCGAACCGATTACTTACTCTCACGCTGGAGTCTAATCGTGGGAAACATTCACACGGTAAGCCTAACGCGTGTTGTTTTAGTGTGCATGATCCCAACCAAATAATTCACTTGGTGGAGGAGCCGGAGTCCAGCCAACCCGAATTAAGCCTAATTCGGGTCTAGCAAGGATCACCCAACTTTTGTATCAACAAGTTGGCACCATCCGTGGGACCATTACACTAAGCTAGAGCAAAATCTCATCTCGATTTCTCAATGACGAAGGGGCATCCGCAAGGAAACCCCAGGAACACAAATCCTGGGAATCGGAAGTCCCTAGGGGAAGGGATACTCATTCCCAATCGATCCCCTAGCAACCAAGCCGGTGGACCAAACAACCGAAGTGGTTTTCAGTCCATGGGTATGACAAGCACGTTCTCTGTCACCCCACCACCTACTTCAACCTTGGATAACCTTGATCCAGGGAGTGCGCGCAACCCCCCTAACAAGGAGCCGCGCAGACCATCGACTGAGGAAGAAGTAGAGGTCGAACCACTCAGTGAGGAAGATGTCACTCTGGTTCTCACGCAGAACTTCGAGAGGATCGTCCCAGGAATCGCATCAAGGTTGAACCTAGGGAGGGACCTCCAATATAGGCTCAACTTTGGCCACGCCGGACCAGGCACCTCTTCTCAAACTCAAAGGAAGCGAAGGACACGACCTCAGGAGCGGAACCTCTTTGAGGAAATTCCCCAACCCAGGAATCTGTTCGAACGCATAGGGGATCGTCTCATGCAGGAACTAATACAATCCCGGGAGGAGGGAGAGAGGTCTGACGGTTCACCCGAACGACCAGATCTGGAACTAACCAGAACTAATCGCCGCACAAGCGTGTGAGATAGGATGAATACCGGGAAGAAGGCTCCCGGCTCTTCTCACAAGAGCGGTCCTCACCCAAAGGATGGGGCACCACCCCTTCTCCCGGTCCATCAGGAGAGGACTCGGATGACCATCCACCCAAGCGTCGCCGACCTAGGCGTACTCCTCCACCGCCACCAGACAATGAGGAGTACTACGGCGGCCCCTATTTTCGAGATGCGGAAGCAGAATATCTTTCCCGCCCGTGGTGTGATCCTAGTCTCACCCGTCCATGGGCAGATCCCAGGGAAGATCCTTTCACTCTCCGCATACGGAATTACTCTGAGGATACAAAGCGTCGCATGCCGACGTGTGTCAAGACTTATGATGGGACTGGTGATCCGGATGATCACCTAATGATATTTGACACGCAGGAGAAAATTGAACGATGGCCCATGCCTATATGGTGCCAAATGTTCAATTCAACCTTGATCGGCAATGCTCGTGATTGGTTTGAGGGACTTCCTCCGCGAAGCATTGATAGCTTCACTGAACTACGTACTTCGTTCAAGAATAATTATACTCGGCGAAAGAAGTATAATAGGGACCCGGTCTCATTGGCAACCGTCAAGCAACGACCGGGGGAGTCTACGGAGGCCTTCACTGAACGCTTCAATGACGAGTGCACACGCACAAAGACAATGCCGGAACTTCTAAAAATTTCCGATTATATGCACGCCATAACAGACAGGGAATCAATCAGATGTCTCAATGACAAACGTCCGAAGAGGTATGACGACCTTATGAAAAGGGTCAGAAACTTCATAGAGGGAGAAACCGCGGTAGCCGCGGCCTATCCTTCAAAAGGAAACAACTACCGATCGAACGACTAGTCCAGGATACAGTCGGGCGGTCAAAACAACCAGAACAGTGGGAGGGGCTCAGATTACAAGAGCCAAAACAAAGGAGGACGGCCGGAGGACAAATTTACCCCTTTAAAGATGTCCTACCGGGAGATCTTGCTGACGGAAGGGGCCAATTTCCCGAGACCTCCCCCAATGACGACTCCACTGGACCGTCGTCAAGGAAATCGCTTCTGAGAATTCCATAACGACAAGGGACATGGCACGAAGGAATGTATCCAGCTCAAGAAGCACATTGAGTCACTGATCAAGTCAGGCAAACTCAAGCATTTGGTCAAGGATTGGAAGGATGGAAAAGACAACAAGAAGTATGACAAGAAGGATCCCCAAAACGACAAACCTTCAACTATATACATGATCCAATTCAGGCAGCGCCGCACAAGGCAGAAAATTTTTCAAAAATGTTCACGCGGCAGAGAAATCTCATTCCCTCCCATTACGGCAAGTGATGTGATTGATGCGCCTCTCACTATTGAGATAAGCATTGGAACACATAATGTCCGCCGTATGTATGTGGATGGAGGGTCATCAGCAGAAGTACTATACGAACACTGTTTCGTACAGTTACGACCAGAAATAAGGAGCCAATTAGTACCGGCCACGGCGCCGCTCATCGGTTTTAGTGGAGACACCATCTGGCCAATTGGACAGCTGCGTCTGCTTGTAACCATTAGGAATGAAGAGCACTCCACCACGGCGTGGATGAACTTTATGGTGATACGCCCACACTCTCCATACAATGGGATCATAGGCAGACCAGGTATCCTTGCCATACGAGCAGTACCCTCCACGGCACACGGGATGATCAAATTCCCTGTGGAAGGAGGAAATGTCACTATCTATAACATAATCATACCAGCATCCGAGTGTCATGCCGTGACAACACCGGTTCCACCTGTTCCCCCCAAAGATGGATCACCACCTCCCAATTGGAAGGTGGCAATCCATCCTGATTACCCGGAACAAGAGGTATCCATAGGGGGAACATTCTCGGATAGCGGCAAGAGGACCATGTGCTCTCTCTTGAAAGCAAACTTAGATGTATTCGCATGGGAGCCCAAGCATATGACGGGCGTACCACGTGCGATAGCAGAACATAAGCTCCAAATCCGCCAGGGATATCCTCCCGTTAAGCAAAAGAAGCGCGGTCAGGCACCCGAACGCAACTAAGTAATATTAGATGAAGTACGGAAATTGGTGGATCATGCGCAAGGTATACTACCACGAGTGGTTATCTAACCCAGTCATGGTAAAAAAGCATGACGGAAGCTGGCGCATGTGCGTGGATTTCACGGATCTGAACAAAGCCTGTCCACAAGACAGATACCCGATACCAGAGATTGACTGGAAGGTGGAATCCCTATGTGGATATCCCTTTAAGTGCTTCTTAGATGCATATAAAGGATACCACCAGATCCAGATGGCGGAAGAGGACGCAGAGAAGACGGCGTTCCATACTAGTCAAGGCGTATACTGTTATACAAAAATGCCATTCGGACTAAAGAACGTCGGGGCAACATATCAGCGGCTTGTTGACAAATCCTTCGACTCACAGATAGGCCGCAACCTGGAGGTCTATGTTGATGATTTAGTCATCAAAAGTCATACGGAGGATGCACTTCTCTGAGACGTCCAAGAGACGTTTGATACATTGAGGAGGATTAATATGAAGCTAAATCCAAAGAAATGCACGTTTGGGGCAACGGAAGGAATGTTCCTTGGATATATGATTGATCCAAATAGCATCAAGCATTGCCCGGAAAAGACGGACGCAGTAATACAGTTACCATCCCCTTAGACACGGAAAGAGGTACAATCCTTAAATGGGAAGCTGGCCGGGCTAAACAGGTTCTTATCAAAGTCCGTAGAGAAGTCACTCCTCGTATTCAAAACACTCAAGAAGTGCATTAAGAAGGGAGACTTCTGGTGGATAAAGGAAGCTGGGGAAGCCTTTGGTCAACTCAAGCAACACCTTGCATCTCTCCCCATGCTAGTAGCTCCCCGGCCCAAGGAGGAGCTCATCATGTACCTATCAGCCACACATGGAGCAATAAGTGCGGTACTTATGACGGATAGGGACATAGTCCAAACTCCGGTCTACTTCATAAGTAGAACACTAAAAAGGCCGGATTTGAATTATTCTTCCATGGAAAAATTGGTTTTGGCATTAGTGTTTGCTATGAAACGGTTGCGCCGGTACTTTTAGGCGCACCCATTGTAGTTATTACTGATCAACCAATAAAACAAGTCATCTCTAGACCAGATGTGGCCGGTAGGATACAGAAGTGGAGCATTCTATTGGGAGAACATAACATATCTTACAGTCCAAGGACGGCTGTTAAAGGCCAAATCTTGGTAGATTTCTTGATAGAGAAGCCGGATGAGGAGGGACCAATCGTACAACGAGAGGAAACTCCATCAGAACCATGGGTATTATTTACGGACGGATCTTCGTGCACGGATGGATCAGGAGCGGGTCTCATTCTTACGAATCCGGAAGGAATGGAGTTTACATACGCCCTGCGCTTTGAGTTCACAGCCACCAACAATGAGGCAGAGTATGAAGCGTTGATTGCGGGTTTAAAAATCGCCGCTAGAATGGGAGTCCGCAACCTTGAGGCCTACGTGGACTCACGGCTTGTCGTGAACCACATTCTGGGGGATACGTAGCTAAGGAGGATAACATGGTTCGATACTTGGAGAAAGTGAAGTCACTCATCGCGGCTTTCAGCAAGTTTTCCGTCAAGCAGGTACCAAGAGGTGAAAACAAGAAGGCGGACGCTCTTAGCAAGATCGCGTCTACATGTTTCGCCCACTTATCCAAGCAAGTCTTGGTGGAAATACTAAAGGAAAAGTCTATAACGGAAGGGTAAGTCGCAACTATATTTGAGGAAGATGGGCCTACATGGATGACCCCGATCATCAACTATTTGACTAATGAAACCCTTCCAGACGAGGAAAAGGCGGCATGGCGCATCAGAAGGAAGTCGCATCACTTCGAGCTTCGAGAAGGTATTGTTTACAAGCGCTCTTTCTTACAGCCGTGGTTGCGGTGTGTTGGGCCACGCCAGGCTACCTGTGTGATCAGTGAGATACATGAGGGGTTATGCGGTATGCACGCGGGCCCCTGATCCGTAGTAGCCTGAGCTCTACGCACAGGATATTATTGGCCTACCATGCATAGGGATGCACGCGACATGATTCGCAAGTGCAGTGATTGCCAAGTACACAGACCAGTACCACGACATACGCAGCAAGAACTTACACCGATTACATCCCCATGGCCATTCTATAAGTGGGGGATTGATATCGCAGGACCTTTTCCCGTATCTGCGGGGGGAGTCAAGTTCTTGATTGTCGCAATGGACTACTTTACACGCTGGATAGAGGCCAAGGCAGTAAAATCCATCACAGAAAAACAAGTTAAAAATTTTGTTTGGGAGAACATCGTGTGTCGTTTTGGCTTACCAGGAGAAATCATCTCGGACAACGGGAAGCAGTTCGCGGATAATCCATTCAAGGACTGGTGCGCCGCATTGAATATCAAACAGCGCTTCGCATCTGTTAAGCACCCCTAGACAAATGGTCTTGTGGAACGAGCAAATAGAAGCTTGGGTGAAGGCGTCAAGGCACGCCTGGAGGAACGAAGTGCCAAATGGGTGGACGAACTGCCACATGTTCTATGGGCACATAGGACTATGATCAAAATAGCCAACGGGGACACCCCATTCGCATTGGCCTACGGCATTGAAGCTGTTATACCAGCAGAGATAGGAATGCCTACCATCCGCACAGCGGAGTTTAATGTCGTCATAAACGACGAGAAGCTCCGGATCAATATAGATTTGTTGGAGGAAAAAAGGGAGATAACGGCTATCAATGAGGCCAAATCCAAGGCACGGATGAAGGCTTATTATGACGCCAAGGTTAAAGGTGTTTCTTTTCGACTGGGAGATTATGTCTATCGTGCTAACGAGGCAAGTCGAGCAGAGAATACAGAAAAACTAGGCCCTAAGTGGGAAGGACCGTATGAGGTCACGGAAGCCTTAGGACGGGGCGTGTACAAGTTACGTGACATGGATGGCCGCGACCTGGAACGCACATGGAATATATGCAATCTTAAAAGGTGTTATCTTTGAAAGCTACGACTTCCACATGGACACTTCGCTATATCTGGCTTCAATGAAGATCCATGTGTTCTCTTTGTTTTGTTTTTATGCTTTCTAGGTTCCTTTTTGTTTCTAGGATTTCCCATTCTTGTTAAAACAAAAAACGTAAACGTTCTAATAAAATGTCGTGGTGCCTAGCTAGCTCCACGACTCGTTTTTGTGCAAATTGTTTTTATTCTTTAGATTCTATTGTAGTCATATGGATTTAGTTGTTATTATTATAATATGCCATGTCTTATTCATATGCATTCATTCAATAACCGTACATGTACTATACGCCTCCAGGCGGGGTAAGAGGATTAAGTGAACCTAATAATTCAACTTGTCATATAAGAGGGATGCAACCCCAGTGACCCGGATCATGTATCCTTACTAGACACCTTATTCACAAGACGTTGTGATAAGTTTCCATATGTTGTGCTCACGTAGTGCTTTCCATGGTAAAGACACACGCCACACGTCTAGTAAAATATAGACTTGGTTTTATTCTAGGTAAGATGTGACACGTCATGCGACACAGATACATGATATCTAAAAAAGAATATAAGCAAGTTTCCAAATTAACAAAATTGTCGTGACTACCATGGACTTATACATATTATGCCAAATGTTTACAAATCATAAAATGCCATGGACATCCACGGACGCATATTTGGGTTACAAATCAAATTATCCAAGAGGTATAACAAACTAAGGAGCACCCTACATGGGGGGGAGAAACCTACCTATCTCCCATTGCCCCCCAGCTAGACAGGGCAATATCTCACCACGTTCCTTCCGCTCCAGAGCTTGAGCCGCATTCATCTCCAGCACCTCGCTTAATGGATGTTCACCAACTACGATTCTGCTAACATCTTCATAAATGGAAAGAGTGAGGTGGCTGGTGAGGGAGTGAAGGGAGTCCGGGAATGTCCCTCGTCTTGAGAAAATGAACCAAGACTTAGTTTCTCCATAATCTCCTTGTTAGATGCATCTTTTGTGGCTCCAGCTCGGCCAAGAAAGGGTAGTGGAGATCTCGCATTGCGGCCATAGAAGTAGTCATCTTTTCAGCAGCTCCGGTGTTGAAGAAGGCATGCTTTGTGAAGTTTTGCTTCTTCCTTATTAGCTCTGCGGCCATGACCATTCCTTCATGACGACCGTGGTCGATGCCATCTGACACGAGGTCTGCAAACTGCTGAACAAATTGGGGGGCTTCCAACACCTTGGTAACGGCTAAACGCGTCCCGTGACCCACCATCCACCTACGGTCGGCAATGGCTGCTAGTAGTTGGGGGTATAGCACATCGTCACGCTCAGAGATAAGGGCATTCACTAGCACATCTTTCTGGGTGGACGCCTCCTTCAATTGTTCGGTCATGGCCCTCTTATAAGTAAGCTCCTCTTTTAGTTTCTCCCCACCTTGGATCAACGCATGGGCGTCCTCACGCTTCTTTGTGAGTATGGATACTTGGTCGGAGGAGGACTTAGCTGAAGCTTCTACTGCGGTCACCTGTATGTGATAAATCAAGTATTAGAATGGTTGCTATTACGGCATAGGCGTGATGCGGTGCGGATACATACCTTGGCTATTGCAGCCTCAAGTTCAGTCTCGAGCTCGGCTACATGTTGGTCATGAGCATTGGCATGAGTCGATTGTTCTTTAACAGTTGCCTCAGCAGTAGCAAGCTGGGACTGGAGGATGGCAATCTGGGCCTCATTTTCTTCAATCATATTCTCTCTTCGACCAACCTTCCTCTTCAGGGACTCAACATGCTCTAAAGCAGCCTTAAATCTTACTCTCATAGAAGTGCCCATGGCCATCTGATGAACCAAGGCGTCGTTGTATTCATCCACCAGATCCGCATGGTTTAGTGCATTCACATCTCGTATCAGCCCCGGGGGGATGCAGTTATTAATATAATCACGTCACTCCTCGGCCTCTCTCATCCGTGAAGCGGTGGTGATCTTCCAGTCGGGGTTGAACTGCTTATGAGGGTCGGACACCGGGACCTCTTGGGAAGCTGTGAGGGTACCTTCCTCAAAGGCGGGGCCGGATCTGGTTGCGGCTGTATGCAGCGCGGGTTCTTTCTCCATCTCCTTCTCTTTCCCCTTCTCTTTCCGTGCATCCGGGGGAAGTGCGGCACCAGCTTGTTCATCTCTACAAACAACAATTGGAATAAGTATTAAGTATTGTTTGAGGAAAACCGTAGCACTTACTTGGATCATGGATATTTTGAGTAAACAAATGCGGTAGACTTACACGTTGGTCCCTTCTAGTTCTGATGTCGTCGGGGGAACTTGAGTGACGGGCTCGACATCGGTCAGCGGCACGACCTGGTCCACAGGTGTGGCTCGCACCGTTTCGGAGGCTTGGGTGGTGCTCCCAACAGATTGATAGCGCGGGTGGTCCTCGCGCAGTTTTTTAGGTGGGGCATTGTGTTCACCAACCTCAGCCTAGGCAACTCTTCTTACCCGCTTGTTCTTCCTACGGGTACGCTTAGGGGCGGGCTGGGCTTCTTCTTCATCTTCTTCTTCATCTACTTGTTGCATTTCCTCCTCGTCATCGCCCACCATTTGGCGAAGACTGGAGGTGGTCCTCTCAATGTTGTCACCTTGCTCTTCCCCGTGTGCGGGGGTAGCAGTCTTAGGCGGCGAGGAGGGCCCGGCTTCATCTTCAAGCATCATGTTATCACCATCCTCGTTGTCGAAATCCACGGGGGTTCTCAGGAGTGTTGTTTCTTCTTCGTCTGAATAGGGATCCGGTACGGCTTCCAGGGCAACTGTCACGTTCCGGGTATGCTCGAGGAGGGGTAGCTCGTTCTCACGTCTGGGACGGGATCCCTCTAGTATAAGCTGTGGATCACCTTGACGAAGGATTCCAAAGATGTTCATTTCTGCCAAAATAAACGAAGTATATTAGTTATAGCAAATAGGTGTGTGTACGTCTTGGATATGCGGATGCTATACCTACCTTCACCATGCCTCCTCCAAAACACAGGATATCTGTTGGACGAGCCGAAGTAATTGCGGCTAATCCCTAGCAAACAGAGGAATGATTCGGGTAGGTTTCTATGGAACCCTGTTCTATTCCTATCTATTTCTTGGGAATGTTGGGGATTATATGTACCGGCGCGCGGAGGAGGGTCAGGAGATAATCTATGTCTAAAGACATAATCAGTCGGCCACACTATTGAATCGATGAAAAAGTAATGGTCGTACCAGTTTTTCAGTGTGTCCATGGCCTTATTATGGGATGTGGGGCTGTTTGGGGATCGTTTCTTAAAGGATAGCCAACCATTTACTAAACTAGGGGTGTAAAATAGCCGGAATAGCTCTACGGTTAGAGGGATTCTTCTTGCGCGACAAAGGATTTCAGATTGGCTGACCTTACATGCGCCTATACAGTGCAATTGGGTGATATGTACATCATAATATCCTAAGAGATCTACAAGGAAATGGGTGAAAGGAATGCGGTACTTGGCCGCATCAAAAAGACGAGTGTATAGGCCAATCTTTCCCTGAGGAGCCTCAGTTATGAGGTCCCTTACACCAGGGAGAGAGGGGTGTAGGTTGTTGGGAATGAAGTACTCGGTGCAAAAGTGATCTAATTGTTCTTGGGTCATTACATTAAGCACGGATCCAATAGAGGGGTTGTTTCTTTGAGCCATTACTAAATAAAAGAGTTAAGGGCGTGGTATTCTAACCTGCGTAGGAAGGGATCCGTGCGTAAGAAGGTGGTGATAAAAGGAAAGCTTTAATGGCAGAAATGAAGGTGATAACTGTGTGTTACACACAGCCGTAGGGGCAGCTTATTTATAGGGTTGCCTTGAGAGTCATGGTCTGTTGGATGTATGACACGTGTTTGCCACTATCCAACATCGTGTGGTTAGGGTGTAAGTGGCAAGTGAAAGGTCAGTTGGGGCCCACGGGTCACTTCTGACTCAGAGGTTTACGTCGCTCGAGGTTCTGACTGTTTGCACTTTGTCAGTCAAGTGGCAGGTGAACAGTCATTTATGTCGGGATATGCGGTCATACGTAAGACCATATTCAATGTTGCATTTAATTTGTCTCGGTCGTCACGTGCGGCTGGGGTATCAATGGAGTTTAATCCATGAAAGGTTGCCACGTGCGGCCGAAATAAAATTTTTTTAAATTTATCATTTCTTAAAGATCTTTCTTGGTACGTCCGGGGAGCATCTTGATAGTCTAGAGGTTACGCCTACGGCTGTAACAACTAGACTGGGGGGACATGATGACGTATAGTCCCCAGCCGGGTCATGAACCCGGCCCATGGGTACTACCCGTATCCGGCCCATCATAAATGGGTGGGAATAATGTTATTTGAGCTTATGGGCTTGGATGAACAGTAACCGCACACACGTGTGCGGCCCACGGCCCGGCATGCCCGGTGCAGGGTTAGACAGAATCATACTCTTACTATGAGTAGGATTTATCTCAAAGGAGAGGATACTCACTCACCATAATTAGAAGATAAAATTCAATCTAAATTTGGTGTTTATCCTTTCCTTGGGGCCGAAGCATCAGTGACAGCCCATTAGGGTTTCACTGCCTATATAAGGAACCCTCAAGGGTTCCACAAAGGTATTACATTCTACACACTTTGAACTCTCATCCGATTCCTATAACCCGAACCAATTACTTACTCTCACGCCGGAGTCTAATCGTGGGAAACATTCCCACGGTAAGCCTAACGCGTGTTGTTTTAGTGTGCAGGATCCCAACCAGATAATTTACTTGTTGGAGGAGCCGGAGTCCAGCCAACCCGAATTAAGCCTAATTCGGGTCTAGCAAGGATCACCCAACTTTTGTATCAACACAAAACACAAACATAATATCAATAATAAGATCCTGTATTGCTAGTCAGGCAATATATTGTAATTCAATGTGTATAGCAGTATTTTCGTTATTTGGATTATTATAACCCGCATGACATTGTTACCTTACTACAACAAACAACGGGTAGCTAACCCGAAACTCAATTTTCCCATCTAAGTTAGCGTGTCGTCACAAAAATCACGCTATGGAAATCTTCTCATACATAAATTCGCTTACCAATCAATGTGGCACGATGGGGATCAACCGTCAAGGCGCGAACTGGGGTGATCGTCCCCAAATAGTACTATTATATGCATAAGCGTCTACCAAATCCCGATAGTTCACAATTCATGCTAATGGGACTTTTAGTGACATAACCTAACTTTAAAAATCCATTTTATTTCATACATCGGGTCATATAATCATTCATCGGGTCATACAATCCTTCGGGTCCAAATCAATAAACAAACAATCGGGACAACTTGTGTCCTATTTTATCAAAACTAACATGTTATCTCCCTCGTGGGTTTATAAAACATTTCATAAAAACATTTAAAAGAGTGCGAGGCTATGAACTCACGTTGATTGGGAAAGGCGGTTATCGACGATTTGGATGTACGGTACGTGCTTCAATCACGGAAACCTAGACAAATAATACTCGTCTTAGACTTTTTTCCAATAAATTTATAAAAACAATAACTATGTATATATATATATTATGATTTTATAAATATGATGATGATAAAGTGGGATTGTACATCTTTATTTACTCATTATAGTGTCATGTGTTGGTAAATTTTCATACTAGGTTCACTAGTTTAACTTCTTTAGTTGTCAAGGCCCAATAAGCTCATTATATGCTCATTACCTTGTATTAGTCCATATTATACTTTTAACATCACTCCTATGCTTACATGTTGGGCCCAAGTGGGTTAAGCCCAATAAGCAAGTTTATTAGTGTTTAGCCAAATTAGTTGGATTAATAGTCCAATATGCCTAATTTGGCCCGTTAATGTCCGTATGTTATAAAGCTCGGGTTTTATCGGTTTTTACTTGTAATATGTACTTATATATCAGTATAAGTTATAAAAAGTTTACATTAGACGGGTCCGACCATCTAAGTTTTAATTGACGAAAACGTTAATTTTACGGTTTTAGCCGAAAAGACGTAAAAATCATGTTTATAGTTTTATAACTTATAAAACTTATCAAATTACCATTTTTATAAAATATCTTATTTATTTATTATTGTACATACTTATATAAATGTTATATATAAGTTAGTGGGTTTTAAGTTTACATTTTATATATTATTTACTTGAGTGCTATTATAATACTATATACTTTAATTTTCACAAATCTGATTTTTACTTTCATTTTCACCATTTTTACCATATCTTGAGTTCTACAAGGATATAGAAGCTCATTTTTGATGAAATAAACTTCATATTATATGATACAATTAACTTAGTTTTAGCTACTGCTCAATCCAAGTCTAAGTGTCCCTAACAGTCCTCATAAAACAGACTATTCAGATTACTACTTCAATTTTGTTTTGATCATATCTCACTCATTATAATGATTCCATTGCATGGCCAACTCTCACATATGTACAAGTTCCAATACTTACTGTATATTAATTTATCTATACCATTTTATCAGTCTAACATATGGTTGTTTACTGTTTTTATACAGCCTACTAAATTAAGTAAGATTTACCACTTTTACATGTAGTTTTTCATCTTTTTATCCAAGTTTATCAACACATGATCCCCACACAATATTTTTATCATCATTCATCATCATATACATATACATAAATAAAGAAAATACAAGATTACATATTCAAAATAACAAAAAGGATAGGAAGAACACTCTCTATACCACCAAAGTGATGAAAAGATGGGATTGATGATGAACAAGGCTTGGTTTTGGGTAACCAATCTTATGAGATATCAACATCACTTATAGGATCACCAAATATTTGTATACTTCTCCAAAAATCAGCCATTGATCTCCATGGAAACTCCTTGCTAGTTGTTAAAATCACCTCCAATCAACAAGTCTTCAAAAGGTTTTCATCATATGTGTAAATAAGACAAGATATTATGGTTAAATTTTGATTAAATGGGGTGTTTTGGGAGCATGGTGGACGGAAATGGTGTAGAGAGAGAGAGTTTTATGTGTTTTTGCATGTAAAACTGAGTTAGATGGTTTAGGTGAAGTGGTTTTGTGTTGGTAGCTTGTTTATCAAAGCTTACAAGACAAGTGTAGCAACTTGTAACTACAAGTTGACACCTCATGGGTGTTGGTAGAGCTTATTTTGCCGTCTCATGAGTGGAATGAGGCAAGTGTAAACTTGTCTCATCCCACTAATTTACGGGTACTCCTCGATTCTAGTTTCCTCGATTTGCGTGCCCTCGGGTCGTTTTACGGAAAACGTTTTTATAAATTATGAATCAACGGCACAAAACGAATCTAATAAAAATTGTCTCATCAAAAACGGAGTTCAAAAACGGAGTTCAAAAACGTAAATACGTAACCTAAGGTTTCCGGTTTAGTCGTAAAGGACGTTAAATTATGAACGTAAGTCCTAATCTCTTCTCGTAAATTTGTGAGTTTATGAACCAACACAAATTTAAAATCCCAAAATAATATTCACGGATAAATTTATTTCCTGAAGTGTCGGACTGTCACCAAAGATGGTGTATGTAAACGTAAGCACGTAACGTAGAATCCTCCGGTTTAGACGTAGTCGATGCTACTTCAAGATGTAAACCCAAATTTCTTCCCAAAAATAAGTGAGTTCATAATATAGCATTAAAATAATGTTTTTAAATTATACTTGAGAATAAAATACCAACCATAAATTGACGGATTGTCACAGCATTTACCCCTAAACAGGATCTTTGTCCTCAAAGATCGATTTATCTTACTACTCGCTTCTTATAGAGTTAAAGCCATGTGGGTATTTCCTCCACATTCGGTCTTTCCTCACAAGTGTAATTCATTACAATACGCAAGTTTCAGCAAACATAACTACGGGAATAAGATCAGGCTTAATGTTGACTTACTTTCTCTATCCATGATGTTCACGGGTTTTTGATGAATGCAACTTTTCGCCGATCTAAACTTCATTGAGAAACAATCAGATTTTCACTTGATAGATATTTCATTAAGTTCGATATACAAAACATAATTCACGCAACCCTTGAAGTCCTAGGGTAGATCCAGCTTATATGCCTTTCAAACCAACTTTTACATCATCTCAATGGTCCCATACAACATGGACTTATTTCCTACGATCTTTCAGATCATCAATTCACTTCTCCACGGTTAAAATTTTTGGCATAATTTCGCTACCCATCTGGTACTTCAAGATCTACACTTCATATTCACATAACCTCCTGCCCACTACCGGCAGTCAATAATAAGATCCTAATTTCAACAATCATTTCAGGTTTCACGGGTCGGGTATTTTGTAAGGTTAGGTTTGTCATAGTAGGTAACCTTAAACCTAAAAGACATGTCCAACTCACAATGGGTGTATGTCGGGTGTCTTCATCCCAACTCTCACCTACAGGTGCTCTTTATATAGATCCTCACAAGATTCGATCTCGATCCTAATACGATAATAATCAATGATAATCTCTCCAAAGGAAAACGATTATACGGTTTATTACTAAAGGTCAATTATTCAAGCATAAAACAACACTTCTAGTGTTTTGTATCGTTACTTTACCTCGTCCCTTCGATTGGGGTGGCAAACAGTACTCTCATCAAGGTTCGTTCACAATGACTTCTGAGCAAATCTCTAGAAATTCGATGCGAAGCAAGGATCTTGATAGAGATGATTGATACATGCACACTATGTTTACACAACTCCTTTAAATACAAAGAGTCAATTTCTTCATCGAGAATCTATCATTAACGGGAATGATATTAGCAGATTTGGTCAGTCTGTCGACGTTGACCCAAATCAAATCAAATTCAGATGATGACCTTTGCAACAGTTAGACGTTTACTAATGTATGAGGTGATGTCTGCCTTCATAATTTGTCATCAGTACATCTTCTTCAAATAAGATACACTTAATCAGAAATGGCATGAATATAACACTTAACCTTATGAGATTACAACATAACTATATCTCACAATCCTCCATATTTAGACAACCACAAGCGGCCTTTTATACATTTAACGCAATCGGCTTCTCAATTCTAATGGTTCACATTAGCTGCAAACCCCTTTTATTATCTAGAATTTCCTTTTTACAAGCATCAGCTATTTTTAAATTGCTCGGTAATTTATTTTGCACATTCATTATTAAGGAACATATCCTAATTGGTTCTTTATCTTTTCTACATCATGTGTCAGTAATTACATTCACCTTCCCTGATGAAATAAATCATAATCACAATCACTAAAAAAAAAATTTCTTCATATTTTCTAAGTTTTAGTTTCGTCTCTACTAATATCTTCATTGGTTTTGCTCAATCCGACGTCTAAAGCGTCGATAATTATTACAAGTAATCAAATAGTAAATATTTAATTTTTATGAAATGTAAACGTAAAAAGTTTTAAATTTCTCAGTTCGTACAATTATAGAAAATGTTCAAAATACATTTTGAATTTAATTATCACGATTTTTGTTGATTTATCGAAAATAATTAATAATATTCGTAAATGTTCGAAAAATCTTTGTTTATTCTTTGGTCAAGATTTTCTTAGTTGAAAAGCAAAAATTGTCGTTTCAAATTCCAAGTCACGGTTTAAATGGTTTCCTCAATCCCTCTTAAGTTGTCTTGAGGTATACATGTACATTTACCCCTAAGAAAAAGTTTAGTTAAATGATTTCGGTATAGGGAAATAATCCCTCAAAAATTCTTTTGATAAAACATTTGTCAAAATATATTTTCACTTTCCTTTTGCTAAAACCCAAAGCCTTAATGGCTCTAATCTTTTAAAAGTCAATATAGATTTTACTACCATCAATCACATGGTCAAATAATGTAAAATATTAAGCCTTTAATCACATGTTAAATATTCAAGGTACAGGTTTTCACTGTTCGACCAATTCAGGGCAGTCTATAAATAATTATTAACTATTTCTTATTCTTATAAACAACTAATGGTCCTTAATGATCACGAGCCTGGACTTATCAAATTACAACCTACACGCGAGATTCACCAAATTTATGGATGCTACATGTGCATTGGTCAATCCAAACGACATCACGTGAAATTCATAATGTTCATTACAAGTTCTGGATGTAGTGATTGGAATAGATAATCTTTTTTGCGGACGCGAATTTAATTATGATAACCATGTCGTGGATCAAATCTTTAAAACATACGCTAGAAACTTGTAAATGATCGAACAAATCTATCATCTTGGGTAGTTGATATAGATTGTTTACCTAGTTCACGGTAATCCATAAATATAAGGAATGATAACACCATAGCTCTTCATGAGGACGAGCTTGGTAGAATAAAAGCTTTCTCCGACAACTCTCTCAGTTGTACGGTAACTCTCTTAATTAATATGGTACTGAAGTACAGTGCACATGCCACAGGTGCAGCACTGGGAACATAATCAATACCAAATTCAACTTGCCTTCATGGCGAAAGTCTAGGTAATTCATCAGCAATTATTTTTTAAAGTTTCAGATAGCAGAAACATCTTATTAATAAATTTACTTTAAGTTCCTTCTAGATTACAAGATCTATAACTAGTTCATAACCGTTCACTGTATAATTTCAAGTCTAAGTGCAGGATATGGTCATCCATCAAGAATTATTTAGATCACTTTTGATAATCAACATCTTATCTTTTAGGGGATTTCTACTCGAGTTCCCATCGATTTAGATAATGACATTATGTCATAATCAATCAATCCATTCTACTGGCACTGTCAACTTTCCAGTTTCATTACCATTGATAAGATGTGAACTTCTCAAAAGACTAATAATAACTCGTAACCCTTCACAAATCAAGGATATCTGGAGACATAACTAACATTAAAAGAGTAAGGTTAACACATGATCTACGCGAGAGAATTTCAAAACAGATACAAACGAAAACATTAACGAATATGAGTCTATTCCATGTTTTTATGAATTTAGTACGCGTTCGAAAGCTCCTCGGATCCTTACCCGGGTCATTCAAATGAAATCTAATCAAAAGAAATGATAGGAACGTCGATACATCCAGTCGGGTATCAACACTCGGTAATCAGATACTTTTCCAAAGAATCACACCACGAGAGAATTGGACAAGGAGGGGATATCAATTGTCAATTAAGACAATTTCCACAGATGATTAAATTCAATTCAGAAAATAAATGGTACGGACACATATGTAGGTGTTCCTAATAATATGTCCCTATTTTTGTACTTCTTGTAGATCTCATAAAATTTAATCTTTCACAATCTTCAAAGAAATTTAGTGTTTATTAATAATTTCATGGTGACTACTAATCAGCCTTGCATGGTCCCTTCCAAATTGTATGTAGGCGCACAGCTATATACAATTTTAGGATTAACGATGCAATACTCAGTTCGTCAAAACTTTGTCATCATGTTTAAAATAAAAATATTTTCATGCTTAATTCTGGAATAAGAATCAAAATGAATTTACAGAGATGTTCTTTGTTATGGAAACAATTAAGTTTTCCAAGGTGTTTTACAAACAACTTTATTTCGATAATGATTACTTATAAATCTCATTTTGAATAATCCATATGGTGATGAAAATTCAATGTCCTCAAAGGATACTGTTTTATCTTATAAAAACAATGAGAGATCTGCAAAAGAGTGATGAAGAGTTGTTCACCAAGAACTAACTACAATATAATCAGAAATGAGCTTAGCCAATTAATCATGAGGTTCATGACCTCGCTGGCGCTCAAAAAGAATAATCCACAACGTAACTCAAATCGAGATGAGTACTTGCTCAATGGTTGCATTACTAATGCGAACATTAGGATGAAGCAATAAAAGATAGATAACATCGATACATGTAGGATTTAGCAATCAAAGGTAGTCTTTTCATTAATCACAAACAAGTCAAAATTGTACCGTAACACATTACGTGTTACCATGTCATACAATTCCAAGAACTCATCCTACCAACTGATGTCTTAGTTAAGTTAGGCATTTTTAAAAGATACCACAATGAATACTAATCTACAAGAGTCATGGGGGTTCCACCTGTCCCGGAAGATCCATCGGTCCAAATTTCAGAAGAAGATTTCTTCGATTTATTTCTTGGACACTAGGCATCCTCGTCATTGGACAATGGCCTAGAAATAACCCTTAATCACGAATCAACAATCATTTAAAACCTTATAATTCAATCACAGAACTAAACGACTTCCTCTTAACAATTTCTTATTCCATACAAGTTAAAATTATACTTTATTCAAGTTTCAACCAAATTATACTCAACGCTATATCCTACCTCATTCTCCAATACTTTCAATATGTATTCTTAGACCTTAAAAGGGCAATAAAAGTTCGATATGAACAACACTCAATTTCCAATCCTATAGCTCCTTCATCAATAATAGTTATCAAATGAGTCACTAGTATTAAATGACTCGATCATTCAATTAGACTTCTCGGAAAGGTACTAGTGGCATGAGGCTTTTGGGTAATGGTTCCATTGACAGCCTCAAGTGCAACATTCACCCTTTCGATTTCAATTTAAGAATTGGGTGAAAACAAATCAAATGACACCTTTCTAGGTGGTAACGTTTTGTCAAACTCCACTCTATAAGAAAAGATCGTCATGACATCGATATTAGTTTTAATCTCGCCAATTCTTCTTCAATATCACAATCAACTAATATCTACATTTCTACGAATATCAACCATTTTGTTGGGATCATAAATATCCACAACTTGGTTTAGATCTGGAATAGCTAGAATTCCTACAGAAATAGCTTAGATTAATTTGCTAGGGGATTTAGGGTTCCTTGTGACAATCTACGTCGTATAAATACCTCGTATAAATATAGAAATAATCATCAAACAATCATGTAATCAAGTTACATCATATGTATATATATAATCCAAGTTATATATATATATATATATATATTAAAATAACACTTCTCAGTCTGGCCTTGTCGGAAACTCGGGAATTCTTCGGCACCGTTATAGTCAAAAGATTTTTAGACATTTTGAGAAAAATGTTTATAATTAGAAGATTTTGAAATGTTTTATTCAAAACCTTGGTTTTAAAAATCTTTCGTTCTCTATAACGAGAGCTCTGGTACCAAACTGTAACACCCCCAAATATTCATACTTTAGTTCAACGGAAGAGTCGTTGGTGTTACGGGATAGCACATTACTCAAATCATAGACAACGCTTAAAAATCGCGTCGTTTAATAATAAAGCATTTTCCATTCATGAATATCAAATTTACATAGGTCACAAGTCATAGTATTTCATACAAGTTTTACAAAGCATTTGAATGGAAATTTTTATTTAAGTGCGGGCCATAAATTCTTGTCGTCTTCCTGAGAGTTACCTTCAAGTACCTAAGATAAAACATGTTAAAAGAAAAGGTCAGCGAAAACGCCGAGTGAATTCATAGAGTTTAATGAAATCCATTAATATATCATCGGTATAAAATTATTACCGAAAATCCTTTTTGTACAAATCTTTATAGTAGGCCATAAATAGGCCAAAAACATTTTATACAAATCCTTGTCAAAATCATAATATAGGCTTTTGCCTTCAAAACCATTATACGAACCATTGTCATAAAAACATCATACAATACGTTTTATAACGTTGTATAGAGTTAAATAAAAACCGTTATATGAATATGGTTATGTAAAACCAAAACACGAACATAATATCAAAAATAATATCTCGTATTGTTAGTTAGGCAATATATTGTAATTCAATGCGTATAGCAGTATTTTGGTTATTTGGATTATTATAAGCCGCATGACATTGTTACCTTACTACAACAAACAACGGGTAGCTAACTCGAAACTCAATTTGCCCATCTAAGTTAGCGTGTCGTCACAAAAATCACGCTATGGAAATCTTATCATACATAAATTCTCTTACCAATCAATGTGGCACGACGGGGATCAATCGTCAAGGCATGAACTGGGGTGATCGTCCCCAAATAGTACTATTATATGCATAAGCGTCTACCAAATCCCGGTAGTTCACAATTCATGCTAATGGGACTTTTAGTGACATAACCTAACTTTAATAATCCATTTTATTTCATACATCGGGTCATATAATCATTCATCGGGTCATACAATCCTTCGGGTCCAAACCAATAAACAAACAATCGGGACAACTTGTGTCCTATTTTATCAAAACTAACATGTTATCTCCCTCGCGGGTTTATAAAACATTTCATAAAAACATTTAAAATAGTGCGAGGCTATGAACTCACGTTAAATGAGAAAGGCGGTTATCGACGATTTGGATGTACGATACGTGCTTTAATCACGGAAACCTAGACAAATAATACTTGTCACACCCCACCATGGCGGAATATGGGGCGCGACGTATGGATATCATCACAACATGGTGTGTCTATAGAGATAACTATATGATATAAGAAATGTCATAAAAATGGTGACACAAAGGTCATGACAATATCTCAACAAATGCAAGGGGTCTAGGTAAGTAAGTAACAGTCCTACTTCTTACCCAAGACAACAAATAACACAAACAAACAAACATATAGGTGCCAACAGTATCACTTATTAAAATGAACAATCAAATAAAACTAAGAAGGAAACGGGGATTCTCCTTCTATATGTATTCCTAAGCTTCTCCAATCCTAGCCACTTATGTTCTCATGCTTAACCATAGTATCACCTAAAAGAGACACTAAAACACGTCAATATAAAGTTGGTGAGAGTCATAGGTTTAGACTCCAACACAAGACAAGTCATAAGCTGTGAATACCATAAACCAATAAACATATGGACAATGCGCTACAATCATGTACTAACAACTAGCATTCAAGTTCAATCAATCATTACAATTCCAAGGCATCACGCCTTACCAACAATCATAATTTCCAAGGCATCACGCCTTACCAACAATCACAATTTCCAACGCATCACGCCTTACCAACAATCACAATTTCCAAGGCATCACGCCTTACCAACAATCACAATTTCCAAGGCATCACGCCTTACCATTAACCATAGGTCCCATAGGCGCCCATACACCTATGTACCTTTCCAATCCAGATCACACACACACAAGAATCACATAGCAGTTAATCACATAAATGTACACACAAGTCCATCTCAAACCTTAAAACATTCACAGCATTAATTTAGAAAATAATTCAACACAGTGTCTCTTCCATCCCATCTGGAAGTCAAAAACAATAGTAAACATGGGACTATGAAACTCACCTGATAGCTTCTTCACAAGTCCTTGCACTAGCAACAAACTAACAAACCAAAAACACGCAATTAATACACGAACCAATCACTAAGATGGCTCATTAACCTATGATGGACATCTAGCCTATTCCCACATATTTACCTCATTGACAAGCTCTAATCACCCCATTACCCTTCCTTAACAAGTCCTTAACTTGGTTAAGTTTAATAACTAACCCGTTCATATTTTACCCAAAACAGTCCCATTTTTTAGGTCTCAAAACTTTAAGTCAAACGTCCACTTACACATACCCATGGTTTCTGTAAAAGGAATATTCATACCCTTACATATGTTGGCTAACACTTCCAACTTGACCTAACCTTAAAGCTACTGTTAAGGCCCCGATATACATATATCTACTTTAGTCATTCCAGATTTCCTGATTTTAAACGTACTAAAAGTTTGTTACCATTAAGGGGTCTTACCCTAACCCACAACCTTAGCCCAAGTGCAGATACTTACTACAATATATAAACCATCTCTTACGTTCGTGAGAAGATCCCAATGCAACCCTAAGTACCCCAAACAACCCAAAACTTAAAAAGAAAACAGGCTGAATTCAAAACTGTTTTGACCTCCGACTGTTGTAACCTGTTTTTTACCCACTTCCCGACCTCCAATTTAGTTCTCGTTTCTTGCATTGGAAAGCCACTTCAAATACCTTTCCAGGGGTACTTGGATCGTAAAATAAGAGTTTATAGAACTCCCGATATGATCAAAACAATTGACTCAAAAATCTGCCCAGTTTTTAAAAACGGGTTTAAACAAATTGAACAAATTAATTACCCATAACCCCATCTAATACAAGCCCTAGATTATATGATCATCATATTATGATTATCACATCATTATTTTACTGATTTTATAAAAACCCTAACCCTAATCCATCATAAGAATGATTAATTAAACACAAACAATTAAATCAAAAAGGTTAATGAAGGTTTTTACCTTTAATTCAATGGAAGATGAAAAACACCCAATTTTTATGAAGAACCCTAATTCTCCTCTTCTTTTAGTCGACTATAACTCCAGGGAAAGAAAAAAAATGCGTTTGATTTAGTGTTGGGGGTTCCTTATATAGCCAAAACAATCCTTGTCCAACCCAATTACCACTTACCATAAATCTTTTCCTTTTTTCCTTTTTTTTCTCTTCTAAACCGACCCAAACACCCCTAATTTCGTTTTTTTCTTTATTTTTTTTCTTTTTATTGTTAATTAATATCTTATTAATATTACATTAATTTACCTTAATTTATTTCAGCTCCTAAAACTCCCAAAACCTCAAAACCGTAAAACTAGTCAAATTTACGCGTTTTACCGTAAAAAACGTAAAATATACACTTTTATAAAAAAATCTCAAACTTTGAAATAAACTTTATAATTAAGTCCTAAATGACCTAAAACCATCCCGAAAAATATTCATTTGACTAATTACCTCATTCGAGACCTCTAAATGCTAAACCGTAAATCCTAAAAAAAATACACTATTACTATAATACTTATACGTATACGTAACCACCAAAATATCACCATTTCATTTCATAGTCACTAATTGTGATTTCATGAACATGAATTAACCGTTCCTCGATTTACTTATGAGTACGCTATACTCATAAACGATAATCACACCAACCTCGTTCACACAAAATAAACACGTAAGCACAAAAATCAAGTAGTCACACATAAAATAACCTAAAAGTAAGACCAAGTGACAAACCCAAAACCACGGTTGTCACATCACTCCCTCCTAATAGAAATCTCATCCCGATATTCACACCCAAACTCAAACTTATTCTCAGCAAACAAACGAGGATGCATATCCCTGATAAAACCTTCACGTTCAAACGTGAACTCAGTTTACACGAAAATAATCTCAACCAACAACACATGAGCCTTAACCGTCCGCGAGGAAACTTATCAAAACCATAAAGTTATGTAACCAACCTAACTAAATCTCGCAACTCATCAAACATGAACTGTCTTGAAACCAAGTTAGGAGCCGTCACATAACTCAACGGGTTTAAAACTGTCACCCCGATTTCAGTCTTACTCATAAATACCATAAATCAAAACTCATCAAAATATAACCACGTATAATAAGGTCTAAAGAACTCTCAAATTCCTTCCCAACTCATCTCTATGTTAACCCTCCAAGTGTTCATTACCGCAAAATACCCAAAACACGAGTTTAAACCATGTTGTCCGAAAATTAACCTTGAACTCAACACTTGTACAATTAATTCGACCAAGCTACTGACTTCCAATTACGAAACTTTCTGAATATTTGAAAAGTATGTTCCGAGTACATAATTTTAGGCTTTTGAATCACCCAAAAACCTTTAAAAACGAATAAGTTATGACCAAAACGATTTTTCTCAAAATCTGCCTAGGCATTAGCGACAGTTTCTGACAGTTAGCGACATATTTTGACAGTTTAGCGACAGTTTCTGCCTACTCCGATTTATACCAAAAAAACGATTTTTAAACCCTAAAACCCCCCATTAATTACCAAAACTAGAACCTAATTTATTTTAATTCCAGAAAATTAAAACTCTATTAGTTACATGATTTTAAAATATTTCACTAAATAAGAACAAAATTTTTAACTTAAGAACAATAACTTTAGGTGATCAAAACCAAAATATTTTAAAATAACCGAGTCATGCTTATATGTTAAAGAATTTATATTCCACCTTATTTGAAACATGATCCCGACACTTCCTTATTTCATCGACTACCAACAACTATTTTTTTTCAATTTGCAAGTTCTATTTTTTTTACCATGTATAACTCGAAACAAAAGACATCGTTACCCCAAAAAGAAATCTCCACCATCTCAAAATCCTTCACGCCAAAAGTACCGTACAAACAAACACGTGAAATGAGGACCCGAGAAATGCGCTACTACAGAAGTTGAACATCTCAAAGAGAAACGAGCTAGCAACCATCCCAAGAATACAACCGGTAAGTAGAAAATAATTTTACATACATAGGCATAAGCGTACATACACTCAAATCCATCCAACATATACTATACAAGCATGTATTAACTCTCTTTCATGCAATCATACTTGAAAGTCCAGTGGTGTTGTGGCACATATATAATTATGTAGGCCTCCATAATTATACATGTTCCCTTTCACCAATGTACTCCCTCCTATGATGACACTTATAAGAAATTAATACTACACATAACACATAATCCACCAACTCACAAGCACATAACTACACAAAATAAGGTCCAAAACTCCATCTATTAAAATAACAAAGCCAATGCACGAAACACATAAACTCATAGTCCAGCTGAACCAGCGTAGACAAAATTCAAAATGTATAAAGAACATGAAAACATAATTAAGCGAAATCCAACAACGACTAGCGTATACGACCATGGTTCCACCCGCACTAATCAAAACTCGTAAAGAAAATAACATGTAGTTAAGTATGAACCATAGTAGTTCATAACCTAACAAATACTGTGAAAATAATATTCAAACACATCAATTACTATAAAATGCACACATACTCCTATGACGCCTATATGCAGGGAACCTTAAGCTATAGACTAGGCTACACGACTAGGCAACCTAATTCTCTATAACCATTGTCTCTGATACCATTCTGTCACACCCCACCATGGCGAAATATGGGGCGCGACGTATGGATATCATCACAACATGGCGTGTCTATAGAGATAAGTATATGATATAAGAAATGTCATAAAAATGGTGACACGAAGGTCATGACAACATCTCAACAAATGCAAGGGGTCTAGGTAAGTAAGTAACAGTCCTACTTCTTACCCAAGACAACAAATAACACAAACAAACAAACATATATGTGCCAACAGTATCACTTATTAAAATGAACAATCAAATAAAACTAAGAAGGAAACGGGGATTCTCCTTCTATATGCATTCCTAAGCTTCTCCAATCCTAGCCACTTATGTTCTCATGCTTAACCATAGTATCACCTGAAAGAGACACTAAAACACGTCAACATAAAGTTGGTGAGAGTCATAGGTTTAGACTCCAACACAAGACAAGTCATAAGCTGTGAATACCATAAACCAATAAACATATGGACAATACGCTACAATCATGTACTAACAACTAGCATTCAAGTTCAATCAATCATTACAATTCCAAGGCATCACGCCTTACCAACAATCATAATTTCCAAGGCATCACGCCTTACCAACAATCACAATTTCCAAGGCATCACGCCTTACCAACAATCACAATTTCCAAGGCATCACGCCTTACCAACAATCACAATTTCCAAGGCATCAAGCCTTACCATTAACCATAGGTCCCATAGGCGCCCATACACCTATGTACCTTTCCAATCTAGATCACACACAAACAAGAATCACATAGCAGTTAATCACATAAATGTACACACAAGTCCATCTCAAACCTTAAAACATTCACAGCATTAATTTAGAAAATAATTCAACACAGTGTCTCTTCCATCCCATCTGGAAGTCAAAAACAATAGTAAACATGGGACTATGAAACTCACCTGATAGCTTCTTCACAAGTCCTTGCACTAGCAACAAACTAACAAACCAAAAACACGCAATTAATACACGAACCAATCACTAAGATGGCTCATTAACCTATGATGGACATCTATCCTATTCCCACATATTTACCTCATTGACAAGCTCTAATCACCCCATTACCCTTCCTTAACAAGTCCTTAACTTGGTTAAGTTTAATAACTAACCCGTTCATATTTTACCCAAAACAGTCCCAGTTTTTAGGTCTCAAAACTTTAAGTAAAACGTCCACTTAAACATACCCATGGTTTCTGTAAAAGGAATATTCATACCCTTACGTATGTTGGCTAACACTTCCAACTTGACCTAACCTTAAAGCTACTGTTAAGGCCCCGATATACATATATCTACTTTAGTCATTCCAGATTTCCTGATTTTAAACGTACTAAAAGTTTGTTACCATTAAGGGGTCTTACCCTAAACCACAACCTTAGCCCAAGTGCAGATACTTACTACAATATATAAACCATCTCTCACGTTTGTGAAAAGATCCCAATGCAACCCTAAGTACCCCAAACAACCCAAAACTTAAAAAGAAAACAGGCTGAATTCAAAACTGTTTTGACCTCCGACTGTTGTAACCTGTTTTTTACCCACTTCCCGACCTCCAATTTAGTTCTCGTTTCTGGCATTGGAAAGCCACTTCAAATAACTTTCCAGGGGTACTTGGATCGTAAAATAAGAGTTTATAGAACTCCCGATATGATCAAAACAATTGACTCAAAAATCTGCCCAGTTTTTAAAAACGGGTTTAAACAAATTGAACAAATTAATTACCCATAACCCCATCTAATACAAGCCCTAGATTATATGATCATCATATTATGATTATCACATCATTATTTTACTGATTTTATAAAAACACTAACCCTAATCCATCATAAGAATGATTAATTAAACACAAACAATTAAATCAAAAAGGTTAATGAAGGTATTTACCTTTAATTCAATGGAAGATGAAAAACACCCAATTTTTATGAAGAACCCTAATTCTCCTCTTCTTTTAGTCGACTATAACTCCAGGGAAAGAAAAAAATGCGTTTGATTTAGTGTTGGGGGTTCCTTATATAGCCAAAACAATCCTTGTCCAACCCAATTACCACTTACCATAAATCTTTTCCTTTTTTCCTTTTTTTTCTCTACTAAACCGACCCAAACACCCCTAATTTCATTTTTTTCTTTATTTTTTTTCTTTTTATTGTTAATTAATATCTTATTAATATTACCTTAATTTACCTTAATTTATTTCAGCTCCTAAAACTCCCAAAACCTCAAAACCGTAAAACTAGTCAAATTTACGCGTTTTACCGTAAAAAACGTAAAATATACACTTTTATAAAAATCTCAAATTTTGAAATAAACTTTATAATTAAGTCCTAAATGACCTAAAATCATCCCGAAAAATATTCATTTGACTAATACACTATTACTATAATACTTATACGTATACGTAACCACCAAAATATCACCATTTCATTTCATAGTCACTAATTGTGATTTCATGAACATGAATTAACCGTTCCTCGATTTACTTATGAGTACGCTATACTCATAAACGATAATCACACCAACCTCGTTCACACAAAATAAACACGTAAGCACAAAAATCAAGTAGTCGCACATAAAATAACCTAAAAGTAAGACCAAGTGACAAACCCAAAACCACGGTTGTCACAATACTCGTCTTAGATTTTTGTCCAATGACTTTATAAAAACAATAACTATGTATATATATGATGATTTTATAAATATGATGATGATAAAGTGGGATTGTACATCTTTATTTACTCATTATAGTGTCATGTGTTGGTAAATTTTCATTCTAGTTTCACTAGTTTAACTTCTTTACTTGTCAAGGCCCAATAAGCCCATTATAGGCCCATTACCTTATATTAGTTCATCTTATACTTCAACATCATTCATATTCTTACATGTTGGGCCCAAGTGGGTTAAGCCCAATAAGCAAGTTTATTAGTGTTTAGCCAAATTAGTTGGATTAATAGTCGAATAAGGCTAATTTGACCCGTTAATGTCCGTATGTTATAAAGCTCGGGTTTTATCGGTTTTTACTTGTAATATGTACTTATATATCAGTATATGAGTTATAAAAATTTTACATTAGACGGGTCCGACCATCTAAGTTTTAATTGACGAAAATGTTAACTTTACGGTTTTAGCCGGAAAGACGTAAAAATCATGTTTATAATTTTATAACTTATAAAACTTATCAAATTGCCATTTTTATAAAATGTCTCATTTATTTATTATTGTACATACTTATATAAATGTTATATATAAGTTAGTGGGTTTTAATTTTACATTTTATATATTATTTACTTGAGTGCTATTATAATACTATATACTTTAATTTTCACAAATTTGATTTTTACTTTCACTTTCACTATTTTTACCATATCTTGAGTTCTACAAGGAGATAGAAGCTCATTATTGGATGACATAAACTTAATACTTGCTGCCACAATTAACTTAGCTTTAGATACTGCTCAATCCAAGTCTAAGTATCCCTAATAGTCCTCACAAAACAGACTATTCAGATTGGTACTTCAATTTTGTTTTAATCATATCTCACTCATTATAATAATTTCATTGCATGGCCAACTCTCACATATGTACAAGTCCTAATACTTACTGTATATTAATTTATCTATACCATTTTATCAGTCTAACATATGGTTGTTTACTGTTTTTATACAGCCTACTAAATTAAGTAAGATCTACCACTTTTACATGTAGTTTTTCATCTTTTTATCTAAGTTTATCAACACATGATCCCCACACAACATTTTTATCATCATTCATCATCATATACATATACATAAATAAAGAAAATACAAGATTACATATTCAAAATAACAAAAAGGATAGGAAGAACAATCTATATACCACCAAAGTGATGAAAAGATGGGATTGATGATGAACAAGGCTTGGTTTTGGGTAATCAATCTTATGAGATATCAACACCACTTCTAGGATCACCAAAAATTTGTATACTTCTCCAAAAATCAGCCCTTGATCTCCATGGAAACTCCTTGCTAGTTGTTAAAATCACCTCCAATCAACAAGTCTTCAAAAGTTTTTCATCATATGTGTGAATAACACAAGATATTAGGGTAAAAATTAACACAAGATATTATGGTAAAAATTTTGATCAAATGGGATGTTTTGGGAGCATGGTGGACGGAAATGGTGTAGAGAGAGTGTTTTATGTGTTGTTGCATGTAAAAATGAGTTAGATGGTTTAGGTGAAGTGGTTTTGTGTAGGTAGCTTGTTTATCAAAGCTTACAAGACAAGTGTAACAACTTGTAACTACAAGTTGACACCTCATGGGTGTTGGTGGAGCTTATTTAGCCGTCCCATGAGTGGGGTGAGGCAAGTGTAAACTTGTCTCATCCCACTAATTTACGGGTACTCCTCGATTCTAGTTTCCTCGATTTACGTGCCCTCGGGTCGTTTTACGAAAAACATTTTTATAAATTATGAATCAACGGCAGAAAACAAATCTAATAAAAATTGTCTCATCAAAAACGTAAATACGTAAACCTAGGGTTTTCGGTTTAGTCGTAAAGGACGTTAAATTATGAACGTAAGTCCTAATCTCTTCTCATAAATTTGTGAGTTTATGAACCAATACAAATTTAAAATCTCAAAAAAATATTCACGGATAAATTTATTTCCTGAAGTGTCGGACTGTCACCAAAGACGGTGTATGTAAACGTAAGCATGTAACGTAGAATCCTCCGGTTTAGACGTAGTCGATGCTACTTCAAGATGTAAACCCAAATTTCTTCCCAAAAATAAGTGAGTTCATAATATAACATTAAAATAATGTTTTTAAATTATACTTGAGAATAAAATATCAACCATAAATTGACGGATTGTCACATTCATACTTTAGTTCAGCGGAAGAGTTGTTGGTGTTACTGGATAGCACATTACTCAAATCATAGAAAACGCATAAAATTGCGTCGTTTAATAATAAAGCATTTTCCATTCATGAATATCAAATTTACATAGGTCCCAAGTCATAGTATTTCATACAATTCTACAAAACATTTGAATGGAAATTTGTTATTTAAATGCGGGCCATGATTTCTTGTCGTCTTTCCGAGAATTACCTTCAAGTACCTGAGATAAAACATGTTAAAAGAAAAGGTCAGCGAAAACGCCGAGTGAATTCATAGAGTTTAATGAAAACCATTAATATATCATCGGTATATATTTATTACCGAAAATCATTTTGTACAAATCTTTGTAGTAGGCCATAAAATAGGCCAAAGACATTTTATACCACTTTTAGTCATAAATCATAATATAGGCTTGAGCCTTCAAAACCATTATACGAACCATTGTCGTAAAAACATCATACAATACGTTTTATAACGTTGTATAGAATTAATAAACACCGTTATAAGAAAATGGTTATGTAAAACCAAAACACGAACATAATGTCAATAATAAGTCCCCTTATTGCTAGTCAGGCAATATATTGTAATTCAATGCGTATAGCAATATTTTCGTTATTGGATTATCATAAGCCCCATGACATTGCTACCTTACTATAACAAACAACGGGTAGCTAACCCGAAACTCATTTGCCCATCTAAAACAGCGTGTCGTCACAATAATCACGCTTATATAATTCTTCTCATACATAAATTAGCTTACCAATCAATGTGGCACGACGGGGATCAACCGTCAAGGCGCGAACTGGGGTGATCTTCCCCAAATAGTACTATTATATGCATAAGCGTCTACCAAATCCCGGTAGTTCACAATTCATGCTAATGGGACTTTTAGTGACATAACCTAACTAATAATAATTCATTTTGTTTCATTTATCGAGTCCTATAATCATTCATCGGGTCATACAATCATTCGGATCCAAATCAATAAGCAAACAATCGGGACAACTGGTGTGTCCTATTTTTATTAAAACTAACATGTTATCTCCCTCGCGGGTTTATAAAACATTTCATAAAACATTTAAAAGAGTGAGAGGCTATGAACTCACGTTAATGTGGGAAGGCGGGTTATCGGCAATTCGGATGTACGGTATGTGCTTCAATCACAGAAACCTAGACAAATAATACTTGTCTTAGACTCTTATCCAATGACTTTATAAAAACAATGGCTATGTATATATATGATGATATTATAAGTATGATGATCACCAAGTGGTATTTTATCTCTTCATACACATTATAGTGTTATGTGTTAGTCAATTTTTTGACTAGTTACACTAGTTTTAATCCAATTCCATATTAAGGCCCAGTAAGCCCATTAAAGCCCATTAAGAGTTCCACTCTTTATATTAGTCCATTTATACTTTTAATATCAGGCCTTTACTCATAGGTTGGGCCCAAGTGGGTTAAGCCCAATGAGTAAGTCCATTAGTGTTTAGCCAAACTTGTTGGGTTAATAGTCCATTAAGGCTACTTTGGCCCGTTAATGTCCATAAGTTATAAAGCTCGGGTTTTATCGATTTTTACTTGTCAAATTTACTTATACATCAGTATATGAGTTATAAAAGGTTTACCTGAAACGGGTCCAACCGTCTAAGTTTTATTTGACGAAAATGTTAATCTTTCGGTTTTAGCCGAAAAGACGTAAAACATATGTATATAGTTTTATAACTTATAAAACTTATCAAATTGCCATTTTTATAAAATGTCCCTTTTATTTAACAAAGTAATTACTTATATATATGAAATGTATAAGTTACTGGGTTTTAGGTATACATTTTATATTAGTTTTATTTGAGTGCTCATTTTATAATATATATATTTGTTTTACAAATCTAATTATTATTTTCACTTTCACCAATTTTACCTTATCTTGAGTTATACAAGGAGATAGAAGCTCATTTTTGGACACCACAAACTACATGATATGTGTTACAATTAACTCAGTTTTAGCTACTGCTCAATCAACCTTTAAATGTCCCTAACAGTCCGTCCAAAACAGACTACTCAGATTTGAACTTCAATATTATTTTGATCATATCTCACTCATTTTATGGATTCCATTGAGTGGAAAACTCTCACATATGTACAAGACACATACCTTACTTTATATTAATTTATCCAAGCCATTTTAACATTTATCATAGGGTTATTTACTGTTTTATACAGCCTACTAATTTAAGCATGATTTTAACCTTTTTACATGTAGTTTTCAATATTTTTAACCAAGTTTATCAACACATGATCCCCAGACAATATTTTCATCATCATATATCATCATATACATATACATCAAGAAAGAAAGAAAATAAAATTTACATTTACAAAAATAACAAGGAAATGGGAAGGATGATCTTGTTACCACCAAGATTATGAAAGTTAAGATCAAACTTGACTTTTGTTGGCAAAACTTGTGGTACACGAATATCAACTTCAAAATCACCAATCTACAAGAACTCCTTGTGTAAAACAGCCCCAAGACACCAAGAAATATCCTCTTTGGATGTTAAAATCACCACCTATCAATAGAGCTTCAAAAGGGTTTCATCATATATGTAAATAACATAGGATTTTGTGCTTAAATTTGATCAAAATAGGTGTTTATGGGTGTGGGTTGGACGGAAAAGAAAGAAAGAAATGAGAGGATTTTGTGTTTTTGCATGTAAGATAATGAAGCTAATGGTTTATCTTGGGTGGTTTTGTTAAGTGGTAAGGTTTGGTGAAGTAGCTAAGACATGTGTCTTAGCTTACTTTGTAAGCTTGACACATATCAAATGTGTTGGTGGCATGTTGGACGCCACATGTAGGGGGTGGGGCAAGAGTTACCTTGTCTCATCCCCACTAATTTACGGGTATTCCTCGATTCTAGTTTCCTCGATTTTCGTGCCCTGGGGTCATTTTACGAAAAACGTTTTTATAAATTATGAATCAACGGCAAAAAACGAATCTAACAAAAATTGTCTCATCAAAAACGGAGTTCGAAAACGTAAATACGTAATCTTAAGGTTTCCGGTTTAGTCGTAAAGGACGTTAAATTATTCTCGTAAGTCCTATTCTCTTCTCGTAAATTTGTGAGTTTATGAACCAACACAAATTTAAATTTTCAAAATAATATTCAAGAATAAATTTATTTCCTGAAGTGTCGGACTGTCACCAGAACGGTGTATGTAAACGTAAGCACGTAACGTAGAATTCTCCGGTTTAGACGTAGTCGATGCTACTTCAAGACGTAAACCCAAATTTCATCCCAAAAATGTGTGAGTTTATAATATAACATTAAAATAATGTTTTTAAATAATACTTGAGAATAAAATATCAACCATAAATTGACGGATTGTCACAGCGTTTACCCCTAAACAGGATCTTTGTCCTCAAATATCGATTTATCTTACTACTCGCTTCTTATAGAGTTAAAGCCATGTGGGTATTTACTCCACATTCGGTCTTTTCTCACAAGTGTAATTCATTACAATACGCGAGTTTCATCAAACATAACCTACGGGAATACGATCAGGCTTAATGTTGACTTACTTTCTCTATCCATGATGTTCATGGGTTTTTGATGAATGCAACTTTCGCCGATCCAAACTTTACTAAGAAACAATCAGATTTTTCACTTGATAGACATTTCATCAAGTTCGATATATGAAACGTAATTCACGCAGCCCTTGAAAACCTAGGGTAGATCCAGCTTATATGCCTTCCAAACCAACTTTTTACATCATCTCAATGGTCCCATACAACGGGGACTTATTTCCCATGATCTATCAAATCATCAATTTATTTTTCCAAGGCGAAAATTTTTCGCATAACTTCACTACCCATCCTGCACTTCAAGATCTACATTTCATATTCACATAACCTCCTGCCCACTATCGGCAGTCAATAATCAGATCCTAATTTCAACAATCATTTCAGGTTTCACGGGTCAGGTATCTTGTTAGGTTAGGTTTGTCATCATAGGCAACCTTAAACCTAAAAGACATGTCCAACTCACAATGGGTGTATGTCTGGTGTCTTCCTCCCAACTCCTGCTTACAGATGCTCTATGATATGAGTGTTTTACTCATATCAATTGTATCTAAAAACAATAAATAAATGCAATAAATGTATCAAAAATGCCTTGTATATGTTTTTTTTGTTGTTTGATGTGTGTAGGTACCAAGTTCACGAAAACCGGCGAAAACGACACGAGTTTGAAGAAAAAGATCGAGGAAGCCAAAAACGAGCTCGATTTTAGCGGATTTGATAATTATGGAAGTTTGAAGACGATTGGGTCCCACATTCACACTAATGGGCCTAATTGTTGGGCTGATTAATTATTATATAAGAAGAAGCCCATTGAAAGCCCAATTAAGGCCCAAAACTATAATGGACGGATGGGAGTTGTATTTGGGTCCAAGTTATTTAAAAGCCCAAAACATCATTAAAATATGGGATGCGAATCAAATGAAGCCCAAGCCCAAAGATTAGGAAAGTCATGGACGGTTAAGTTCATATTGAATGAAAAGTTTTCACGTCTTCAAGTCAACATTTATTATTTATGTTACCCACTTATAATTCTCACCACACACTTTTACATCCCTTCGTTAAAAACAATAAACCTATCTCTCATCTCTTTCACCACCAAACCAAAATAAACCTGTAAAAGTAACTATTCCCTCAAACCCTAATTTACCCGCATCACAAAATTACTCACTTTAATTTGGGGGTTTTGGTTGGCACGTGATAGGTGTGTAAACACCCATCCTTTTTACCACTTAACTACAATAATAACCAAGCCAAAACGTGTATTTTATGTCGTAAATGTCAGAATTATGCGTGGTTTGTGTTTTTGTTGTGATTTAGGACGAAAATGTGAAAATGGGAGAAAACACGGGCATTCACGGGCTTTTATCAAAGAAAAAGACAAAAGACGAAGTCAAGAAATCAAGAGTGCAAAAAGAACGGAAGTCCAAGACCAATTCTGAAGATTTATCGAAGAAAAAGTCAAAAGACGGAAGTTTACTAAAAGCCGAAGAACTCAAGTCTTATTTATTGAAGAATTTCAAGACGAGTTTAAAGAAATCCCGAGACAAAGTCATTAAAGTCGAAGAACTAAGAAGATTAAGGACTTAATGATGCAATTAAAGAAAGAAGAAAGAGGGGAGGAAGCTTCCTCTAAGCACTTCCCTAATCCTCCTATAAATAGTCTTCATTTTCCTTTCATTTGTTTTGTTGGCTAGGTGACACTAGTTCTTCCATTTTCATTTCCTTGCACATTTAAATACATGTCATTTACTTAATTGTCAAATTTAAATACTTGTCTTGCACCTTAAATACCTTTAATTTCAAGTAAGTTTCCTTTTAATTGTTGTTAATCTTTATTTTTATTGTCAATCTTCTATCTTCCTTTCTTATTTGATCTCTAATCTTTATGCTTTATTGTTTATGTTCATGTTCTTAAGTTTTTATTAAATTGATTAAGTGGGTTTTGATTATTTTGATTAGTATTGTTAGTTTTATTGATTTGGATTGTTCGTTTATGATTAGTAGATGTTTATTGATTAGTTTGATTTAATATTTTGGTTTGATTTGATTGATCTAGATTAGATTCGTGTTATTTGTGTTTCTCCTTGTTCTTCGTTGTTTCTGATTTTCCAGGTAGTTCCGAATCAAGCCCAGATTATTCCGGATCAAGGTGTTGTTGGGAATATTCTGAATCAGTGGAATATTCCGGATAAGAGGAATATTCCAAACCAACTTGACATTCCGAACCAAGTGAAACATTCCAGATCAAGGTCGTTTATTCGGAATATTAGACATTCCGGATCAAGGGTCTTCAGTCGGAATATATTCCGGATCAAGGGTCTTTTATTCGGAACATCAAGTATTCCGGATCAAGGTCTTCATTCGGAATATTCCGGATGAAGGTTTGAGGATTTATTCCGAACCAAGAAGTATTCTGAATCAAGGGGTGTTCATTCGGAACATTCCGGATAAGGGCATTCATTTGGAATATTCCGAATGAAGGTTTTCTGCTGATTGTTCCGAACAGGTTGTTCATTCGGAACATCAAATATTCCGGATCAACAATTTCTTCCGAATCAAAGGTGTTCATTCGGAATAGTGAATATTCCGGATAAGTGACATATTTCGAATGAACAATTATTCCGAGTGAAGCAAACATTCCGGATCAAGGGTTTTGGTAATTATTCCGAGTGAAGAAGAATCATTCCGAAGGAAGGTGACATTCCAGATGAGTGATTATTCCGAACGAAGGATTATTCCGAATGAGCTGTTTTTAGGTTCTTTTTAGTTTCAGTTTTTGAGTTTTAATTTTTAAGCTTTACTTCTCCCGCCTTTTTACTTAGTTGCACTTTAAGTTTACTTGCCTTAGATTTATATTAAGCCTTGCCTTAGTTTAAGTTTTAGTTGCGTTTTAAATTTTCCTTTAGGATAGATTTAAGTTTGCGTTATTTACTTTAATTGCCTTTTAATTTTCGTCACGCTTTAATTTCTTGTCATTTACTTGTTTTTACTTTAAAGTTTGTGCACTTTAATTTTACTTCAACGACAATTATTTGTTTCCCACCAAAAACGACTGAGTCACATAGTTAACCAGTTATCAATTCGATTAGACATACGACAAAGAACTTTAATTTTCTTTCTAGGCAAAAGCTTTGTATCAAATGGCGCCGCTGCCGGCTCTTTTCGTAAAGATTAACGGTTTTCTGTGAGAGACGCGTTGCTTTTTGGGATCCGTTCATTCGTGAACGTTATTTTCTTGCTTAAAAAATTTCAAAAAAACCCATAAAAATTAAAAATTGTTAAAAATCCATAAAAATTAAAAAATTTCAAAAATCCAAAAAGATTTTATTTTTATCTTTATAGTGTATATATATTCTCTTTGTGTTTGGTATTATTTTCTTTTGCCTTTGTAGGTGTATGCGTACTAGATCTTCTAATTATCAAGAGCCCGAGACTCGTGAAGATTTAGATATGGCAGGTATGAACAACAACAATAATCCACCGCACCTCAACAATAACAACAACAATGTTCTTCCACAGCCCGATCTTCGGACAATGGAGGAGCTTTGTCAACCCACCATGTTTGGACGAGGAGGACCGATTGCGCCGATGCAAATCACGGCTCCAGAGTTTTCGTTGAAGCATCACATGATCCAGCAAGTGCAAACTAATCCATTTCGAGGAATGCCTGATGATGATGCCAACAAACACCTCGACAAATTCATTACTATCACTCAAAGCATGAAGTTGCCCGGTGCTACAATGGATGTTCTTCGCCTTCAACTCTTTCCACATACTTTATCCCACCACGCCGAGAAATGGTTTGATCGTCTCCCGAAGAATTCTATTCATACTTGGGATGACATGACTCAACGCTTTTTGTCGCGCTACTTTCCACCATCCATGGTCACGAGCCTTCGCAATCAAATCAGCGGTTTCATGCAAGAACCCGATGAATCTCTCTTTGATGCTTGGGGAAGATATAATGTTTTGATCGATCGTTGTCCAAACCACAACATGCTCCCTGTGACCTTAATTGATACTTTCTACGACGGTTTGACTTTTCGTGATCGTGATACGATTAATGCAACCGCCGGTGGCACATTTATGAAAAGGAGACCTGAGGAGTGTAGAGATCTTATTGTGAACATGACTACTCATCACAAAAACTGGGATTCCTCCGCTTCTTCAAGGAACAACCCGAGAGTCAATGTTTCTTCTACTTCAGCAAACCCCGACATGACCGAATTTACCCGTATGATGGCCGAAATGAACAAAAATATCTTGCTTCTCGCTACAAACCAACAACAAGTTAAAGCTGTCCCTAATCCTTGTGAGACATGCGGCGGTCCTCACCCATACACTGATTGTCCTTCTACTCAAGGAAATCCGGAAAACGTGTATGCGGCTTATGGTAATTATTCACCGGAAAATTACCAAGACCGACCTCAAGGGGATAGAAATTTTCTAAGTTACCGGTCAAACAACTATCTTTCACCCATTTTTTCTCCTCAAAACCAAAACCCAAACAACAACTACAATAGAAGCAACCGAATCCCACCTAGAGCTTCTAATCCTTATCACCCACCCGCTCAACAAGCCCCGCCCATTAATCAAGATGTTGAAGCTTTAATGAGAACCCAAGGTGAGCAAATTAAGAATCTACAGAGCCAAATTATCAATTTGAAAGGGGATATCACCAAGCAAGGGAATGACATTAGATCCGAGCTTCGAGATAATATACAATCCTCCTTCAGCAATCAAACGAATGATTTGAAGAATATGCTGGCTAGTTTCTTACCCACCACTCAACCCTCTACTTCGGGCTCTCTACCTTCCAACACCGTCACCAACCCGAGAGCGAATGTGAGTGCTATTACTACCCGTAGTGGAGTTACTTTAGTAGGACCACCTATTCCGCCCCCATCATCTACACCTCCTCCACCACCATTTATCCCTACTCCTCCCACACCTAGTATTAGTACACCATTACCGTCTCCGCCTCGTCATGACGAAGTACCCAAGAAGAACCCTTCAACATATCAACCTTCACCAACTCAACCTTCACCTTCTACACCTCCCCCACCCAACCCCAGCATTCCTTACCCTTCTCGACTCAACAAGGATAGAATTTTGACTAAGAATGACCTTCAAGTCGCTAACCTTTTGGAAAAGATAGCCGGAATGAAAATCACCTTTACCCTTGTTGAAGCTCTTGCTCAAATGCCACAATTTGTCAAGATGTTTAAGGAATTGCTTAGCAAGAAGGAGAAGATGTCCGAGTTTGTTAATACTCGATTGAATGAAAATTGTTCTGTCGTCCTTCTTAAAGAACTTGTGGAGAAACTTGGAGATCCCTGTCGTTTTGTGCTACCTTGTACTTTTAACCAAACCGACAATTTTACTGCCTTAGCCGATCTCAGGGCAAGTATAAATTTGATGCCTCTATGTGTTTGGAAAAAGTTATCATTGCCCGACCTTACACCCACGAAGATGACTCTTGAGCTTGCGAATCGCACTCTCGCATACCCCGTTGGTATTGCCGAAGATGTGTTCATTAAAGTTGGCACATTCACTTTCCCGGTCGATTTTGTCGTTGTTGATTAGGAAATGAACCCTCGTATTCCGTTAATACTTAGGCGCCCATTTTTGAGAACCGGTAGAGCTTTAATAGATGTGGATAAATTTGAGCTCATCTTAAGATTCAGGGATGATGCACAAGTTTTTGAAATGGGGAAGCTTACAAGCAAATCCATTGGAAGAGAATCATCGAATATGATTAATGTGCTTGATGATTTTGTCGTCTACAACAATCCTCTATTCGAGTCTTGCAATGATAATCCACTGTTTCAAGATGATGTGGGTGATTCTCTCCAATTTGGAACCTTCACCCATATATGATTCTCCACCGATCTATGATGCTTATGATGATGATTCTAGCTTCGATGGAGATGATTATGATGCTTTTACTTCCGAGTATCCCGACAGGCCCACGTATGATGATTTTGATGAGGCCGATACTCTTTCGAGTGATTCTTCACATGATGAAGATCCTCCGCCATCACTTGATCCTACTTTGGATGACTACTCATTTGAGGAAGACTTCTCTACTTTCCTCAATACTTACTTCCCTCATGAGAGTGATGCTCCTCCTTTAGACTTTGATGATTATGGTCTTGATCCTACTTCAGATTTGAAGAAAATTCTTTCAAAGGAGAAGCAACCGGATGACACCAACATCCGCAGCACGTATGATTTGACACCTCTTTGTCCACCTTCTGAGGACGAGGTTGTGCATTTTCTTCGCGAATCATCTTCAAATTCTGTTGAGCCTGAGTGCTATTTTTTCCCCCTAAAGGAAAAGGTGTTCGACCCCGGTATCGATATTCTTCAGCCATCTCAGTATCCATCTGATGAAATAAAAGGGAAAATCTTTGGAACTTATTGAAATCTGCTTGCACCTCTTCACCCTTGCTACCACCGTGCTCCATCTTTGCTTAAGGGAACCTTGCCTATTATTCTTTGGCTTGCCTTGTTCGCCTTAAGCTTGTGCTATTTGATGGACGAAAACTATGTATTTGATCCTGGTGGATATGTTTCATGCTTCTTCCTATGCTAATCAAGGTCGAGTCAGGCTCACGACTCGGTAATCAAAAATCAAGCTCTTCTTGGGAGGCAACCCATGTATCTATCTTTTAGCTATCTTTATCCTAAGTGTAGGGGAGACCCGTTGGTGTTTGCTATTTCCTCTCTTCTCATATTCAGGGATTCGAGCGCTCAATGATCCACTCTTGATGATTTTTGACGACCCGTGATTCCGTGTTTCCGTTTTCCCGGTTCTATCCTAAACTCTTTTCGATTCACTATTTTATATTTTCCAATATTAAAATAGGAATCTCTTTAGTTGTCTCTTCCTTAGCAAGATTTAAACAACGTGCACAATGTCCTAAGTGTAGGGGAGTTTACTCCCACATGCTTAAACATTGAGGACAATGTTTATATTAAGTGTAGGGGGACTTCTATCGAAGTTAAATGGTCTTTTCCTTGTATTTGTCCTCATTTTAACCGGAAAATCAATTTTTCGACATTTTTCAAAATTTTTGATCTATTTTGGCCTATTAGTTTTACCTTTGTATAGTTATTTTCTTTCTTTACTAGAATAAATTTGTAATAAAATGGTTTTAATTTTCAAACATTGTGAATCTTTTTACTCAACCCGAGTTTACTCATCTAAGTTTACTCTAGCTAGTATCCTTAACGTGTTTAAGTCAAGTTTTGCTAGGCTTTTATATAGGGAGCTTTAAAATGCGAAAGTCTTAACTCTCACCGGTTAAGAACAAGAACTTTTCGCAAGTTCCTATAATTGATCCTAGAGAGTCGTTTATCAAGGGAACTTTAAAATGCGATTTCTAAACTTGAAAAAGTCTAAGAATTTGCAAGATCCTATAGATGACTCGAAAACCCAAAACTTTGATTTAATAGGCTAAGCATCCACGAGTCTCATTCCTTGAGATTTTAAATTGTGGAGAACGAGAGATGATAGAGTCAATTATAAGTTTGGTATTCTTTCGTGAATTTATGTGAGTTAATTATAAGCCTATTCTCCCATCGCCTGCTAATAAATTTATCTGCAATAAATAAGGTTGTACGATTTGAAAAGTTACTTAGCTTCTAGCCCAAGATCGTTTAAAAGTTGCTCGGTATGGATTAGAGTTCATAGCCAAGGCATAACTTATTGAAGCAGGATGCGAAGATTGGCGAGTCCAAAAAGGTCCTAACAAGGCATGAGGGCTACATTTTGTTGCTAAAGATCCAAAGTGATGTGAAGAATCATTTATCAAAGATCAATATAAAGGATCGAGACACACGACGAAAAGCAAGTACTCCCCAAAAGATCATGGAGAAGTCTATCCGAAAAGACCCTAGCAAGGTATGAGGATAAATAGATCCAAGTCCTAAAAGGAGGCGGATCGTTGTATATCAAAATCCCAAATAAAGATTGGAGAAAAATGAAGAAGTCGTGGTCCAAGTATGAAGAATCTATCAAAACTTCAAGTGAAGAAATTCCTATTATGAAGAGAGACCATTATTTCATGAACGTCTCTCAAAGATTTGAAGTATGAAGTCGCTGCCAAATATCGGTCCGAGAAAGGTCTCAAATCGCGAAGCGAGTTATGCCAAGATATGAACTTTATGAGGTCCCGAGAAGTAGTTTTAAAAGATTTTGTCCTTTAGCTAACTATTGATTAAATCGTCCTACTTTATTTTCAGCCTAAGTAACTATCGAAATAAGTCAACAATGCATCCTCGTGATCATTCAAGACAACAATAAAATATAAGAGATACACCTAGGAATAAGGGAGTCTAAGTGAATAATTGGCCCACATGAGTTCATGTTAGTTTGCTAACTTATAATAACAATGATCTCATTTTTAAGCTTGGTTTGGAGAATGTGAAAACTTGAGGATGATGATCATTCAAGACATTTCCAAAACCCGAAGGTATGTTTTTGATTTCTTTACTTTGAATGTTTATAATTTTCTATCTCTTTAATAAAGGCCAATGTGGATTGATTATGATGAAAAGTGTAAACGTGCTTTGTAACTAATGCGTTGCATGAGGACATTGCAATGGTCAAGTGTAGGGGATTTGATAGGTGTGTAAAGACCCATCCTTTTTACCACTTAACTACAATAATAACCAAGCCAAAATGTGTATTTTATGTCGTAAATGTCGGAATTATGCGTGGTTTGTGTTTTTGTTGTGATTTAGGACGTAAATGTGAAAAGGGGAGAAAACACGGGCATTCACGGGCTTTTATCGAAGAAAAAGATAAAAGACGAAGTCAAGAAATCAAGAGTGCAAAAAGAACGGAAGTCCAAGACCAATTCTGAAGATTTATCGAAGAAAAAGTCAAAAGACGGAAGTTTACTAAAAGCCGAAGAACTCAAGTCTTATTTATTGAAGAATTTCAAGACGAGTTTAAAGAAATCCTGAGACAAAGTCATTAAAGTCGAACAACTAAGAAGATTAAGGACTTAATGATGCAATTAAAGAAAGAAGAAAGAGGGGAGGAAGCTTCCTCTAAGCACCTCCCTAATCCTCCTATAAATAGTCTTCATTTTCCTTTCATTTGTTTTGTTGGCTAGAGTGACACTAGTTCTTCCATTTTCATTTCCTTGCACATTTAAATACATGTCATTTACTTAATTGTCAAATTTAAATACTTGTCTTGCACCTTAAATACCTTTAATTTCAAGTAAGTTTCCTTTTAATTGTTGTTAATCTTTATTTTTATTGTCAATCTTCTATCTTCCTTTCTTATTTGATCTCTAATCTTTATGCTTTATTGTTTATGTTCATGTTCTTAAGTTTCTATATTGATTAAGTGGGTTTTGATTATTTTGATTAGTACTGTTAGTTTTATTGATTTTGATTGTTCGTTTATGATTAGTAGATGTTTATTGATTAGTTTGATTTAATCTTTTGCTTTGATTTGATTGATCTAGATTAGATTCGTGTTATTTGTGTTTCTCCTTGTTCTTCGCTGTTTCTGGTTTTCCAGGTAGTTCCGAATCAAGCCCAGATTATTCCGGATCAAGGTGTTGTTGGGAATATTCCGAATCAGTGGAATATTCCGGATAAGAGGAATATTCCGAACCAACTTGACATTCCAAACCAAGTGAAACATTCCGGATCATGGTCGTTTATTCGGAATATTAGACATTCCGGATCAAGGGTCTTCAGTCGGAATATATTCCAGATCAAGGGTCTTTTATTCGGAACATCAAGTATTCCGGATCAAGGTCTTCATTCGGAATATTCCGGATGAAGGTTTGAGGATTTATTCCGAACCAAGAAGTATTCCGAATCAAGGGGTGTTCATTCGGAACATTCCGGATAAGGGCATTCATTCGGAATATTCCGAATGAAGGTTTTCTGCTGATTGTTCCGAATCAAGGGTTCAGACAAGGTTGTTCATTCGGAACATCAAATATTCTGGATCAACAATTTCTTCTGAATCAAAGGTGTTCATTCGAAATAGTGAATATTCCGAATAAGTGACATATTCCGGATGAACCATTATTCCGAGTGAAGCAAACATTCCGGATCAAGGGTTTTGGTAATTTTTCCGAGTGAAGAAGAATCATTCCGAACGAAGGTGACATTCCGGATGAGTGATTATTCCGAATGAAGGATTATTCCGAATGAGCTGTTTTCAGGTTCTTTTTAGTTTCAGTTTTTGAGTTTTAATTTTTAAGCTTTACTTTTCCCGCCTTTTTACTTAGTTTCACTTTAAGTTTACTTGCCTTAGATTTATATTAAACCTTGCCTTAGTTTATGTTTTAGTTGCGTTTTAAATTTGCCTTTAGGATATATTTAAGTTTGCGTTATTTACTTTAATTGCCTTTTAATTTTCGTCACGCTTTAATTTCTTGTCATTTACTTGTTTTTACTTTAAAGTTTCTGCACTTTAATTTTACTATAACGACAATTACTTGTTTCCCACCAAAAACGACTGAGTCACATAGTTGATCAGTTATCAATTCGATTAGACATACGACAAAGAACTTAATTTTCTTACTAGGCAAAAGCTTTGTATCAGCACGTGTAATTCACACGAAGAGAATTAAATCCCCCATATTTTCGGATGTTGAAGATGGATGCCTTGTGAGACGTAGCGTTATATTACTGGCTGTGACAGCAAGAATTCTCCCCTCCACTAATTAAATGGAGCCAGCTCATCACCAAACTAGCACAACTAGCACACTCGGATGCCACGTTGGCGATCCGTGTGCTAGTTGGCTCATCTCAGCCTTCAGATCAAAACTGACAAGAGAGAGAAGAAGAGTAAGAAGATCCAAGGGCTAAAAATTGTTCTTCATCAACAACCATCACCTCAAGTTCAACTATAATAACCACCCTTTTTTCTTCATTATGGTATCCTATTTTTTACTTAGAGTTATTATGTTAAAATAGAATTAGGTTTAATTTGTATTTTCTTTCATCAAGTATTGTAATCATTAATTGATTATTAATAAAAGTTATTTGAGTTTTAGATAAAATCCGAGCCTTACTTTCTGTTTAAATGCAATTTAATTCTTCATTCTGTTTTTTTATAATAATGTTTAAGATTATTTGTTTTAAGCTCACTAATAGCTTTAGTCAAATAATTTAAGTAAGAATTGGGGACAACTTTCCCTACGGAAAGTTGATAAGTATATAGGCTGCTGTTTGATAAATGATGATGGCTTGATGTTCGAATGGTGGTGAATGGTGGTACTAATTCGAGTCAAATGCCAGCTCAGCGCTGCACATCTTCCCAATGGAAATCTTCAAAAAGGTTAAACTTCCATTTACTTATTTTTTTGTCTATTTAGATTTGACTGTCTTCTTCATGTTTATGAGACTTAATGGTAATTTGTTTTAGATTGATAATTTTTCTGATTTTTATATGATTTAGATTTATGATTGTTATTATGTTTGTGGCTGAATGCTTTAATCTGAGTATGTGAGTTTTGAATGCAAGTTTTTTCTAGCTAATATTAATCTAATTCGGTCATTTACTGCTTTTAAATCATTCTCTGTTGGGTAAATTTGCTAATATAGAAGTTTAGAGTTTGCTGAATTGTTTGAAGGTATGCACAATGTCAGAATCAGCTGAGTTGTTTAAATGAACTTAAGCTAAACCTGCTTAGCATACTGATAAGTTTGGTATCAGTTTGATTTGAGGCATACTTTAATTCCCTTTTGTTGATTTTTGATCTGTTTTTGTGAATTAAATATAATGGTTTACACTGTTTGATTTTAAATCGTATGATTGGGCACCTGTTTTGCAATTTTTATCAGCTATGTTTCTAATGCTTTTACTTATATTGCTGAAATGACCTTTAACTGATTTCAAATTCATATGTTGTTGATTTTGTATTATGCATTTGATATTTTGTTTACTGATATAAGCTTAGCCTGTTTTAATCCTTGCTGATATAAGTTTAGCTTTTCTATATTTGTTGGTTTTGATGTTTAGCAGTAGCTAGCAGTTTTTTTTAGCCTGTGTGATATAATTTGATTCATTCAGTCTGCTTCAGTAGTGTTTTACTGTGTTTTACCAAACGTATTGTTTGGATATTTGTGTTTCTGCTGCATTTTAATCATAGTCGTTACTGCCTAGCTTTCCTTTATACTGTTGTATTTATTTGTTATATTTTAGTAGTATTTGTTACAGTTACTGTTTAATAATTGTGAATCAAAAATAATATATTTACAAAAATATGTCTACAGCAGGGTTCGATCCTTCGACCTGCCTTTCATTGTCCCAACGTGATAACCATCTGAGCCAAAGGCTCATGTTAGTTTAAGTCTGCATAATATAATTAATATACAAATTGTAACTTTGACTTTTCATCTTTTTAACACACGTTTTTAATTTTTAATTAATAATAAATATTATTCTCTTTAAATAAATAAAAGTTTTATTATTTAGTTTAAAATAATTAGTATAAATAAATAAATAAAAATATAAAAAATATTTTTATTAATTTTAGGAATTTAATTAGTTATAAATAAAATTAGATTTGATTAAATTTGTAGAAGTAAAATAGTTTTCAATAGATTTTTAAAATAGTGTAAAAGTTGATAGATTTTTAAGTAGTTTTAATTTTTGAATAGCTTTAATTTTTAAATAGTTATCTTTAGATTTAAATTTATTCGGAGTAACGATTCATGCATTTTAGGATAAAGTTAGGTTTTAAAAATTGGTAGAAATAATTCTAGATTTAAAAACCATCAAACAATTCAAATCAATTGTCCAAGTCAAAACAAAACGTCTCAAATTCACTCGATCTTCGTGTACAACGAACTTGGTTCATCCACGTGTTTAATTGAATCCGTCTTTGGTAATTTTAGACTATTACCTTTTCCTAAAGGTAATTTTCTAATTTACCCTATAACGTATCTAATTATCACATATACTATCACGATTACATCAAAAAATTTGGCGCCGCTGCCGGGGATCTTGTGTACGATTCGTTTTCGTGGAGATTTGTTGATCGTTGATTTGAAGACCCTTTCCGTCCTCGGAAAGTTTTGTTATTTTTCTATTATTGTAGTATGTATCGTTTTCCTCGTTTTTTGTGATTACTATATTGTATTACGTAGAACAATAAATTTACCTATTTCCAAATAAGACTTTAGTTGGGATTTCATCACCTAGCTATTGTATTCGAATAAAAAAAAGGCAAAATAGATAAATACTAATAAGAAGTTTGAACTCGATTTATACAAACTATAAGGTGGGTATAAGGCGACGAGCTATAAAAGGCCGTCTAAGGAAAAAGGTTTTTAAGTGCTTTGTGCCACCTCGTTTCCCCGCTTGCTTGTGTGTATATTGAGAGGGACGACTGATTATTGGTTTGCCAACTCAAGTAGTAATAAATCTTATTTTTTGTAGTTTACTTGTTGAACCTCGAGACGTTTAGGTTTTCACCTATCGTTTCAAAGTAGACCGAGGGTAATTTACTTCCATAGTAGTTATCCTTATTCCTTGTTTTTTATCGATCATTTTTTATTGAGCAATACCAAATAAAATACCAAAAATAATCTTCTTCTTGTCTTATTTCTTTTCTTCAATCCTCCAAATTCTCGTCATTGTAGTGTATGCAATTACGTTCTTCTAGACTTGTGATTGATTTTAATAGGCTTGAAAATATTCCTCGTAGAAATAGAAATCGTCAACAACGAATAGTGGAACCCGAGCTTCCACCTATTGTTGTAGAGATGGCCGATAACTGAACAATGGAGGAATTGCTCCGTGCACCCACCGAAGGGTATGGGGAAGCAATCGTTGTGCCGGCTATTTTGGCAGATCATTATGAGATTAAGACGGGTCTTTTATCGCTCATTCGTGCCGACCAATTTCGTGGCAATGAGACCGATAACCCGCATTCTCACATTCGAAATTTTCTTCGAATTACCTCGACTCTCAAGTTTAGAGATGTGCCGAATGACGCGATTAAGATCATGCTTTTTCCGTACTCGCTCGAGGTTAATGCTAAGATTTGGTATGAGAAAGAACCACCGGGTTCAATTTTGACATGGGATGATTTAGTGTCTAAGTTCATGAATTATTTCTTTCCACCATCCAAAACAACACACTTTAAGAACGAGATCACTAGATTTGAACAAAAAGTGCATGAATCGTTTGGGGTTGCTTGGGAAAGATTTAAAGATTTGTTAAGACAATGTCCACACCACGGTTTCTCGGAAGTGCACCAAATAAATACTTTTTATAATGGGCTTAATATGATAGAACAAGATTCTTTAAATGCCGCCGCGGGTGGTAATATTTTAAGAAAAACTCCGAGAGACGCGTGGGGTATAATTGATAATAAATCTAGAGAACAATATTCACGAAACACACCGGGTGTTTCCAATGTGAATTCATTTAATCCCGAGATTGCTAGATTGGACTCTAAGATTGATAATGGATTCGCGACATTGTTGAATGAGATTAGGAAGAACCCTCATGGATCGATTAATATGGTTGAGAATGTTTATGTATCATGTGGTGGAGCACATCCTAATTATGCTTGTTCAACCACGGGGTTTGATCAAGCTAGTGCTTTTGCCGCGACGGGAACTTATGGCTCCAACGGTCAAGTTCCTCGTCAAAATCATGTTGCTCCACCGGGTCAAAATAGGTACAACAATGGGAATAATGGGAATAATTTTAACCGTGGTAACCAAGGGAATTTTAATCAAGGAAATGGGTTTAATGCTAATCAAAACAATCAAGGTTTTCAAAGCAATAACCAAAATGATTTGTCAAGCTACATTAAAACGAATGAGGCAAATTTGAAAGCTTTTCAAAATAACATTCAAGGACAAATGGCAACTCTGAAAAATGAGTTTCAAAACACGATTAAAGGGCAAAATAACAAGATTAAGCTTAATCAACAAAGACTTGAACAAAACCAAAACCGATTTGAGCAAAGATTAGAGCAAAGTCACAATCGTATGCAACAAAGTTTGGAACAAGGTCAAAATAAATTGCTTTCGATGTTTGAGGGATTCATCTCTAAACCATCATCTTCTTCGGGTTGCTTACCTAGTAACACCGTTCCAAACCCGAAGGGAGAGCTTAAGGCCATAACCGTTTATGATGATTGTGATAATTTAGAAGAAGTTGAAGTGTTTGAGTTTAATCCTCCACCTAAGGAGACCTTTCTTGATGTCACCAAGTCTACTTTAAATGTGATTAGTACCTCGATTTTCTTTAATTTCTTTCCCGAGAAATATAAAGATCCGGGTCAATTCTTGATACCTTGTGTTTTCAATGAGCTTGGTATGCAAAGCTCTAGTCGATCTAGGAGCTAGCATTAACTTAATGCCCCTAGCCATTTGGAAAACTATTGACTATGCACCACTTAGTACCAATCGAATGATCATTGAGCTTGCTAATGGTATCACCACCCGTCCGGTTGGTATAGCGGAGAATGTCATTGTTAAAGTGGGAAAGTTTTTGTACTTAACCGATTTTGCTATAGTTGATTATGAGACCAATCCTCGTGTGCCTATCATTTTAGGACGACCATTTTTGTGCACGGCTCATGTTCAAGTTGATATGAGGAAAGAAGAAATTAAATTGTTTTATGGGGATAAAAGTATTATTTTCAAACCGGAAAAGATTCCAAGATTTGTTTCTAAGAAAGTGGAAAGTGTGAAACTTGTTGAGACTATTGAAAGTAATAAGAAATCTCTCTTTGATAAAGGTGTTTTTCCAATTTTGGAAACCTCATTTTGTAATGAAGAAAAGTTAAAGGAAGATGCTTGTTTTGTTGAATCATGTTGTAATCTTTCCTCATCTCCACTCAATCCACACGAGGATGATAGTTCTAAGATTGAAAAACAAATTGATGAATACCTTAGTGCACCATTTTATGCTAGTGAGTTTAATAGCGAGAATTTTGATCCCGAGAGTGATATTGCTTTAATTGAAAAATCTTTGAAAATGGACTCATTTTCACTCTCTTCGAAGGATCAAATTGATGTTCCTAAGGCACAATCTTCATTTGAAGAGCCTTTGATTCTTAACTTCACACTGAGTGAGGTTAGTGACTATTCATGCGATAAGTTCGTCGATGAACTTTTTGCTATCATTGATCCACTTCCACGGGGAAGTGAAGACGTTTCCGATCTCGAGATCGAGCGTGATTCTCATGTTTTACCTACCATTCTCGAGGAATTCTCCGATGAATTTCCTTCTAATGAGAATGATGATCTTGTATCCGAGTGTGACACACTTGATACTTTGTCGGATATTTCTTGTGATGACGAGAATGACGACACTTTTGTGACTTACTCAAATCCTCTCTTTGAAGCTTCAATGAACAATAATCCATTGTTTCAAGAGGATTTTTAAAGCATCATACTTCCTACATCTCATAACCTTTGTGATGATGAACTTCTCTTGAAGGAGGTTGATGAGTTTCTTTATATAGACATTCCTTCGGAATTTGAGGAATGGTCTAATGACGGTGATGAAGATACTTGGTTTGATCACCCGATTTATGATGATGATAATGTTGACCCAGAGGGAGAAATTACTTTTGCTCCAATTATCCTTCCCACTCGCTTTGATCTTAATGTGCGGGTTTTTCATGCGACTCATTTTGAGTACCATGACCCCTTTGTTTACATTCCTAAGAGTGATAAGGTCAACAAAGTCATGCAAGTTGATAAAACAAGTGTTGAGACTTTTATACCACCATTACCATGTGCTTCATATGATTTTGGATTAGCATGGGGAGACGACACCGTGTTGTCTATTCCTTTCTCCACCGAGGACGAGGTATTCGACCCCGGAATCGTTGATTTAGGGAAATCTCGGCCTTTCACCGATGTAATAATTGAAAGATTTTTCGATCATCTTGGTGCGAGTTTATCTCGGGAAGCATGCTTTATCCATATCGTGATTTGTGACTACCATCTCTTTTTGGAGATTTGTGTTGGAGTTTTATCCTTTCGTTTGTCATCCGACAACGAGGATGTAATCTTTGACCCCAACATCGTGCTTTATTATGGATTCTATTCCAATATGTCGGTTTTCACCATTTTCCCTAAGGACCAATGAATGCGGGGATCGAGTCGAGCTCATGACTCGGTTAACAAAAACGAGGTGCCTTGTGGGGGAGTCCCATACATTCTATATTCTTTTTATTTTCTAACAACTAATAAGGCTTGATCTTTCAAGCTCGTGCTCGTGTTTTGGTGTGTTGTGAATCTTAGGTATGACCCTAATCATTGAAGACTCTCGTGTTCGGTTTTTTCCGGTCCACTTGATCTTCCAATCTTTGATTGCCAAAAAGCGGCACACTCTCTATCCTTTGATTTTTATCGACTAACGTTTTATCTTGAGGCATAATTAATAAACGGCTTATAGATTTGCGTGCTCCTTCCATGCTAGGATTTTGCATTAGATTCTTCGTGTTTTAGCAAGGGGGTGTTACTCTTGAGCTAAGAAACATTGAGGACAATGTTTAGTTTTAGCATGGGGGAGTCAATCGATATAATCGCTTGCAATTGCTTTTGTCGTGTCTAAATGTAATCGTTTTTCTCATTTTTCATAAAAAAATTAAATTTTTAGTATTATTTTTAAGTTTTAATAAATAAAATAAGTGCTTTTGACACGAATGTAGGCTTTCCGTTGGTGAAAATAAAATTAGTTTTTGACTCGATTCGGTTTTTACCTTAGCTTTTCCTTAACGTGTTTTAATTAAGTTTTTCTAGGCTTTTATATATGGAGCTTTAAAACGCGAAAGTCTTAATTCATAGGGGTTAAGAACAAGAACTTTTCGCAAGTTCCTATAATTGATCCTAGAAAGTCGTTTATCAAGGGAACTTTAAAACGCAAATTCTAAAACTTGAAAAAGTATAAGAAGATGCAAGATCCTATAAATGACTTGAAAACCCAAAACTTTGATTTAATAGGCTAAGTATCCTTTGATTTCACATTTTTGAAATTTTACAATATGGATAACAAGAGATGATAGAGTTTAATCATAAGTTTCTAAAATTAACTCTTCTTTGTGCAAGTATTTTTGTGTTTGATTTAATCTCCTCGTATTTATTTTTCACACTTGAATAATAATTGCTTATAAATGAAGTTTTTAGCGGTTTAGGCTTGATATCTTAACTCGTAACTCCTTCTTTTGATCATGGGATTGCGGAAATTTGGCTTACTATAAATATCGTATTAATAAAGAAGAATAAATAAAAACATGTTCTCTAGGAGCCTTCGGGTGGGAGTCATGTAGCACTAACCTTGTCATTAGAGCCTTAGGGTGTATGTCAAGGGGACATGTTGAATAAAAATTGCTTCATCATCATTAGCCATAAGGTGGGATGGTGATGTCAATTCCCTTATTTTTGTCCAAGGAGCCTTCGGATGTGGATTTTAAATAAGGAGCACAATTGCATCTTAAAGAGCCACAAGGTGTTATGATGTGATTGTTGCTAAGTCCATTAATAAGGTCATAATTGACTTTAGAGGTTTTTATTTTTGCTTTTAAGTAGCCATATTAGCCAAATTTTGGGTCCGGGGATTTATCCCTCAAATCGTGTTAAGTTATCCTTGATGTGGGCTTTCTTTAGTGACAACGGTTTTTGAAGTCGAGGTTAGGTTTTGAGTGTTGAGTTTACACCGTTCTTGCTTTCATTTTTGGACTAATAAATATCAAATAAAGTCAAATGATCCTTTGGGTGAATGACAAATAAAATATAAGAGATACAATTAGGAATAATAGGAGATTGAGTTTAACACAAATTACTTGTATGAGTTGGTTTAATTTTGGGGCTTATGATTGACAATGATCTTGTTTTTACACTTGGCATGGAAAAGTGAAAAGTCGAGGACGATGGATCTATTTGAGTTTTGTGATCCTAAAATTTATTTTCAAATAATGAAAGCAATACATTATGTCTTTGCAAAATAAAGTGTCAAAAGTTGAATAAAAGTGTAGTTAGTGTTTTATTTTATCATTGCGTGAGGACACGGCAATTGCTTAGCAAGGGGGTGTTTGATATGAGTGGTTTTACTCATATCAATTGTATCTAAAAACAATAAATAAATGCAATAAATGTATCAAAAATGCCTTGTATATGTTTGTTTTGTTGTTTGATGTGTGTAGGTACCAAGTTCAAGAAAACCGGCGAAAACGACACGAGTTTGAAGAAAAAGATCGAGGAAGCCAAAAACGAGCTCGATTTTAGCAGATTTGATAATTATGGAAGTTTGAAGACGAGTGGGTCCCACATTCACACTAATGGGCCTAATTGTTGGGCTGATTAATTATTATATAAGAAGAAGCCCATTGAAAGCCCAATTAAGGCCCAAAACTATAATGGACGGATGGGAGTTGTATTTGGGTCCAAGTTCTTTAAAAGCCCAAAACATCATTAAAATATGGGATCCGAATCAAATGAAGCCCAAGCCCAAAGATTATGAAAGTCATGGACGGTTAAGTTCATATTGAATGAAAAGTTTTCACGTTTTCAAGTCAACATTTATTATTTATGTTACCCACTTATAACTCTCACCACATACTTTTACATCCCTTGGTTAAAAACAATAAACCTATCTCTCATCTCTTTCACCACCAAACCAAAATAAACCTGTAAAAGTAACTATTCCCTCAAACCCTAATTTACCCGCATCACAAAATTACTTACTTTAATTTGGGGGTTTTGGTTGGCACATGTAATTCACACGAAGAGAATTAAATCCCCCATATTTTCGGATGTTGAAGATGGATGCCTTGTGAGACGTGGCGTTAGATTACTGGCTGTGACAGCAAGAATTCTCCCCCCCCCCCCCACCAATTAAATGGAGCCAGCTCATCACCAAACTAGCACAACTAGCACACTCGGATGCCACGTTGGTGATCCGTGTGCTAGTTGGCTCATCTAAGCCTTCAGATCAAAACTAACAAGAGAGAGAAGAAGAGTAAGAAGATCCAAGGGCTAAAAATTGTTCTTCATCAAACACCATCATCTCAACTTCAACTATAAAAACCACCCTTTTTTCTTCATTATGGTATCCTATTTTTTACTTAGAGTTATTATGTTAAAATAGAATTAGGTTTAATTTGTATTTTCTTTCATCAAGTATTGTAATCATTAATTGATTATTAATAAAAGTTATTTGAGTTTTAGATAAAATCTGAGCCTTACTTTCTGTTTAAATGTAATTTAATTCTTCATTCTGTTTTTTATAATAATGTTTAAGATTATTTGGTTTAAGCTCACTAATAGCTTTAGTCAAATCATTTAAGTAAGAATTGGGGACAACTTTCCCTACTGGAAAGTTGATAAGTATATAGGTTGCTGTTTGATAAATGATGATGGCTTAATGTTCGAATGGTGGTGAATGGTGGTACTAATTCGAGTCAAATGCCAGCTCAGCGCTGCGCATCTTCCAAATGGAAATATTCAAAAAGGTTAAACTTCCATTTACTTATTTTTTTGTCTATTTAGATTTGACTGTCTTCTTCATGTTTATGAGACTTAATGGTAATTTGTTTTAGATTGATAATTTTTCTGATTTTTATACGATTTAGATTTATGATTGTTATTATGTTTGTGGCTGAATGCTTTAATCTGAGTATGTGAGTTTTGAATGCAAGTTTTTTCTAGCTAATATTAATATGATTCGGTCATTTACTGCTTTTAAATCATTGTCTGTTGAGTAAATTTGCTAATGTAGAAGTTTAGAGTTTGCTGAATTGTTTGAAGGTATGCACAATGTCAGAATCGGCTGAGTTGTTTGAATGAACTTAAGCTAAACCTGCTTAGCATACTGATAAGTTTGGTATTAGTTTGATTTGAGGCATACTTTAATTCCCTTTTGTTGATTTTTGATCTATTTTTGTGAATTAAATATAATGGTTTACATTGTTTGATTTTGAATCGTATGATTGGGCACCTGTTTTGCAATTTTTATCAGTTATGTTTCTAATGCTTTTACTTATATTGCTGAAATGACCTTTAACTGATTTCAAATTGATATGTTGTTGATTCTGTATTATGCATTTGATATTTTTTTTTACTGATATAAGCTTAGCCTGTTTTAATCCTTGCTGATATAAGTTTAGCTTTTCTATATTTGTTAGTTTTGATGTTTAGCAGTAACTAGCAGTTTTTTTAGCCTGTGTGATATAATCTGATTCATTCAGTCTGCTTCAGTAGTGTTTTACTGTGTTTTACCAAACGTATTGTTTGGATATTTGTGTTGATGCTGCATTTTAATCATAGTCGTTACTGCCTAGCTTTCCTTTGTACTGTTGTATTTATTTGTTAAATTTTAGTAGTATTTGTTACAGTTACTGTTTAATAATTGTGAATCAAAAATAATATATTTACAAAAATATGTCTACAGCAGGGTTCGATCCTTCGACATGCCTTTCATTGTCCCAACGTGATAACCATCTGAGCCAAAGGCTCATGTTAGTTTAAGTCTGCATAATATAATTAATATACAAATTGTAACTTTGACTTTTCAGCTTTTTAACACACGTTTTTAATTTTTAATTAATAATAAATATTATTATCTTTAAATAAATAAAAGTTTTATTATTTAGTTTAAAATAACTAGTATAAATAAATAAATAAAAATATAAAAATGTTTTTATTAGTTTTAGGAATTTAATTAGTTTTAAATAAAATTAGATTTGATTAAATTTGTAGAAGTAAAATAGTTTTCAATAGATTTTTAAAATAGTGTAAAAGTTGATAGATTTTTTAGTAGTTTTAATTTTTGAATAGCTTTAATTTTTAAATAGTTATCTTTAAATTTAAATTTATTCGGGGTAACGATTCATGCACTTTAGGATAAAGTTAGGTTTTAAAAATTGGTAGAAATAATTCTAGATTTAAAAACCGTCAAACCATTCAAATCAATTGTCCAAGTCAAAACAAAACGTCTCAAATTCACTCGATCTTCGTGTACAACGAACTTGGTTCATCCACATGTTTAATTGAATCCGTCTTTGGTAATTTTAGACTATTACCTTTTCCTAAAGGTAATTTTCTAATTTACCCTATAACGTATCTAATTATCACATATACTATCACGATCACATCACTCTCATATTTAGATCCTAACAAGATTCGATCTCGATCCTAACACGATAATTATCAATGATGATCTCTCCAAAGGAAAGCGATTATACGGTTTATTACCAAAGGTCAATCATTCAAGAATAAATCAACACTTCTAGTGTTTTGTATCGTTACTTTACCTCATCCCTTCAATTTGGGATGGTAAACAGTACTCTCATCAAGGTTCGTTCCCAATGACTTCTGAGCAAATCTCTAGAAATTCGATGCGATGCGAGGATCTTGATAGAGATGATTGGTATAGGCACACTATGTTTACACAACTTCTTTAAATACAAAGAGTCAATTTCTTCATCGAGAATCTATCATTAACAGGAATGATATTAGCAGATTTGGTCAGTCTGTCAACGATGACCCAGATCGAATCAAATTCAGATGATGACCTTTGCAATAGTTAGACGTTTACTAATGTATGAGGCGATGTCTGCCTTCATAATTTGCCATCGGTACAACTTCTTCAGATAAAGATACATTAAACTAGAAATGGCATGAATAAAATACTTGATCTTATGAGATTCCAACATGACTAAATCTCAAAATCCTCTATATTTAGGCAGCCATAAGCGGCCTCTAAAACATTTAACGCCATCAGCTTCTCAATTCTAATTGTTGATACAAAAGTTGGGTGATCCTTGCTAGACCCGAATTAGGCTTAATTAGGGTTGGCTGGACTCCGGCTCCTGCACCAAGTGAATTATCTGGTTGGGATCCTACACACTAAACAACACGCGTTAGGCTTACCGTGGAAATGTTTCCCACGATTAGACTCCGGCATGAGAGTAAGTATTCGATTTAGGGTTATGAATCGGTTGTAGGTTGAGAGTATGAAGAATGTGATACCTTTGTGGAACCCTTGGGGGTTCCTTATATAGGCAGTGAAACCCTAATGGGCTGTCACTGATACTTCGGCCCCAAGGAAAGGATAATCACCAGATTTAGATTGCTTGTTATCTTCTAATTATGGTGAGTGAATATCCTTTCCTTTGGGATAAATCCTAACCATAGTAGGAATATGATTCTGTCTAACCCTGCACCGGTCATGCCGGGTCGTGGGCCGCACACGTGTGTGCGGTTACTGTTCATCCAAGTCCATGAGCTTTTAACAACATTATTCCCGCCCATTCGTGATGGGCCGAATACGGGTAGTACCCGTAGGTCGGGTTCATGACCCGGCTAGGGACTATACGTCATCATGTCCCCCCAGTCTAGTTGTTACAGTCGTAGGCGCAACTTCTAGACTATCAAGATTCTCCCCGGACGTACCAAGAAAGACCCTCTAGGGAATGATAAATATTGAAAATTTTGTTTCGACCGCACATGGCAACCTTATATGGAATGAATTCCCCTAGCCGCATGTGACGTCCGAGACAAATTAAATGCAGCATTGAATATAGTCTTACGTATGACCGCATAACCCGACACAAGAATAAATGCATTAATGGTAGTCAACTAATCAGTCGCACACCTGCAAAAGTACACCATTAATGCCCATCATTGAGCCACGTAAAATTGTTAAGAAGTGACCCATGGTTCCTTCTGACGTTTTCAGAAGTGTCAGAAATCCCACCCGTTGGATGGGCGTAGTGGCTTACACGTGGCAAGCATCTACGTTACCTCGGAAATCGAGGCAACCCTATATAAGAGTTAGTGTGTTATACTGTTACACACACAGTTCATAGTCATTCCGTTATTGTTATTCTCAAGCTTCTTCCTTCCATCTTTTGCCTCTTATTCCACGGATTTCCATCATTCAAACCCTTTTTATAAAACATGGTAAAGGACAATCCCCTTATTACGGATGTCCGAAATGTGATGCCTGCGGAGAAATACATAGAATTTTTGTCTAAGTATTACATCCCCGAAAGCGTACACCCAACCTATCCAGGTGACGGTGAAGCAATTACGGATGCACCGAGGGGAAAGATATGCGTATATACGCGCCTATTCAATTCGGCTAACTACCGCATCCCCTTATCCAAGTTCTTGGTAGATCTTCTCCTATACTATGATTTCCACATAACCCAGCTACACTGCATAGGGGCGTGTAAAATCAATCAATTTGAGATTACATGCCATACATGCGGAGTAACCCCAACCGTAAACCTATTTAGGGTCTTTTACTCCCCCCAACTAGTGAATGGGTGGTCGTCGTTCAAAAAACGATCCGGGAACGCCCGCATGACGTATAGGAAGCCCTTAGACTCCCTTAAGAGCTGGTACGATCATTACTTTTTTGTCGATGAGAATGTATTCCCTACCCCTTTCGTCCTTAAAACCAGAGTATCCAAAGATTTCCCGCCCAAATCCAAATACTATAGCAGCAAGGACTTGAAAATTCTAGATACCCACCGCATAGAATTCCATAGGGGTTTGTCGGAGCATTTTCTATGCCTAGTAGGATTAAGCCGCCACTACTATGGGAGGGAGGACATGTATCCGTGCTTTCTGACGGAACGTAGGCAGGGTAGGTCTACTTATATTTGTAGATGTAATAAATGTCATTTTCATGGTAGGTACTAATCTGTATAATTGCAAATGTCCACAGAGATGAACCTACATGGACTACTGCGACAGGGCGACCCAATGAAAGTGCCTGAAGGATTTCGCCCGTTGAAAGAGAATGAACTTCCTCTTCTTGATGCAACCGCGGACCGAACCATCCCGCTTAAAGAAACCTCCGAGCAAAGATCAGATGAGGGAGAGCCTATTATCGAGAATTCTCCTCTTAACTTCCACAACGAAGATGGTGGAGAGTTATTGTTGGAAGGCGTCGTGCCGCACCAGGAGGATGCAGAAGAAGAGGATTTCACCAACCTTACTGGTGAGGATGAAGAAATTACCCAAGCCTCTGGGTCCTCCAAGCCCGTATCCAGAAAGAGAAAGACCACCAGGAGGGTGGCAAAGACACTAGGGGATGGGCGGGGGCCTCTAACGCTCCCCCAAAGAAACTAAGAAAATACCATCCTTAGTACCAGGAAGGAAGCGGCACTGCTACGGCCCATGTCAACCCTTCACCGCACGTAGATGAACAAGTCTGGATGGCCACCCCCGTGAATGCAGTAGCTCCTCCCGTCCCGGAACCTACAACTGGTACTACGTAAGTACCTTCCCGTTCTTTATCCTTTATTTTTTTTGTTGTTGTTTAAGGATAGAATTCATAAACAAAATTAATTTGTTAATAACAGGCCGGACCCGTCGACAGTAGCCCAAGAGGAAGAATTGGAAAGGGAACCTTCACCCACGACATCAATGAGACCTCCATCCCCTCCTGTGACACATGTCGAGGAGCCCCTTCCTGAAGGACCGGACACCAGCCTGCGCCTAGCATGGAATTTATCCAGCTTAACAAGGTTAGAGGCGGATTCCGAGTGCACGGAATTCATCGAACATATCACTCCTCCGGCCCTGGCGCAAGACTTGGACGAATTAGACCATGAGACATTGCTGGAGCAGTTCGATGTGTCATCCGCACACCAAGTGACAGTTGGTGCGGCCCTAAGACGCCGTCTGATCAAGGCCTTGGCTAATGTGAAGTGTGCTGACAAAAAGATAGCTCGTCGTAAAGCACTATTTGTGAAGCACGAGAAAACCATCACATCCTTGCAGTCGGCGTTGGTTGTAGCAGAGTCCACCATGAAGGAGCAGGCCTATCACGCCAACACTCGGGAGAAACGTATTGCCGAGTTGGAGGCCCTTTTAGCCGCATCCAACGAGAAGGTATGCTTTCAATATGAATGTTTATTTGCACACAAGAAAAACCACATTATCCCTGTAATAACTCTAAGTGTCATATGTAGGTGTCCGCAGCAGAAGCCTCCACCAAAGCCGTAACCGTACAAGCTTTCAACATTGCTCAAGAGCGCGATGCGCTGAAGGACGAGCTAACCCAAGCACGGATTACGTTGGATGAGCAAGCTGCGGCAGCTGAGGGGGAGCTAAGCAATATGGCCATGGATTGTGCTGAAAGGATGTGCCCTACCCTGCTCACCGCCATAGCTGGGCGCAGGTGGATGGTTGGTCAGGGAATGCGGCTTGCCGTGAGCAAGGTTATGGAAGCTCCTCACCTGTTGCAGGCATTCGCGGGCGTCGTATCAGATGGAATTGACCATGGTAGGCACGAAGGCCTGGTCCAAGCTGCGGATCTAGTAGGTAAGAAGGGAGATATTACCCAGCACGCCTACCACAACCCCTTAGCCGCGGACAAGATGACTGCGTTAATGGATGCTCTCGTTGAAATCCAACATCCTCTCTTGGACGAGATTGAAGCGCTGAAAGATGCTCCGAACGAGGTAATAATGTCCAAGCTTACTGCCGATCCCATCCAACTGACCTTGCCCACCTATGACTCTGTGTCGAAAGCGGTGAAAGGTGAAAATCTGTTTGCCGAGGCGTTGGATGCGAATATGATCAAGGCACAAGATGGGAAGAATGCTCGCGGGGAGGCCCTTCGCGCCATGATCGAAGAAGGGTATAGGGGAGTTCCTACCTCCGTTGTAATTTACCTTGTAAACATTTGTATCTTTTATTCATCGTGTATGTACACGGCTAAGACTGATGTGTGAAATAACTTGTCATATGTATGCAAGTAAGTCCGTGATAACCACGGTTATTTTGTTATGAATTTGAAACTTGTGTATTTTTTGTTGGATACCATATACCTACATTGCATGACATGTCACGTCTTACTCAAAAAAATACAACCAAGTCTATATTTTACTAGACATGCGGCGTGCGTCTTTACTATGCAAAACACTGCGTGAGTGCAGCATACGGAAACTTATCACAACGTCTTGTGAGTAAGGTGTCTAGTAAGGATACATGATCCGCGTCGCTGGGGTTGCATCCCTCTTATGCGACAAGTTGAATTATTAGGTTCACTTAATCCTCTTACCCCGCCTGGAGGCGTATAGTACATGTACGGTTATTGAATGAATGCATATGAATGAAACATGGCATATTATAATAATAACAACTAAATCCATATGACTATAATAGAATCTAAAAAATAACCAAACAATTTGCACGAAAACTAGCCGTGGAGCTAGCTAGGCACCACGGCATTTTATTAGGACGTTTACATTTTTTGTTTTGACAAGAATGGGAAACCCTAAAAACAAAAAGAACCTATAAAAGCATAAGAAACAAAACAAAGAGAACACATGGATCTTCATTAAAGCCATATATAGCGAAGTATCCATGCGGAAGCCGTAGCTTTCAAAGATAGCACCTTTTGAGATTGGAGATATTCCATGTGCGTTCCAGATCGCGGCCATCCATGTCACGTAACTTGTGCGTGCCCCGTCCTAAGGCTTCCGTGACCTCATACGGTCCTTCCCACTTAGGGCCCAGCTTTCCTGTATTCTCCGCTCGACTTGCTTCGTTGGCACGATAGACATAATCTCCCGGTCGAATAGAAACACCTTTAACCTTGACGTCATAATAAGCCTTCATCCGAGCCTTGGACTTGGCCTCATTGATAGCCGCTATCTCCCTTTTTTCCTCCAACAATTCCAGATTGATCCAGAGTTGCTCGTCGTTTGTGACGACATTAACCTCCGTCGTGCGGATGGTAGGCATTCCTATTTCTGCCGGTATAACAGCTTCAGTGTCGTAGGCCAATGAGAATGGGGTGTCCCCGTTAGCTGTTTTGATCATAGTCCTATGTGCCCATAGAACATGTGGCAGTTCGTCCACCCATTTGGCACTTCGTTCCTCCAGGCGTGCCTTGATGCCTTCACCCCAAGCTTCTATTTGCTCGCTCCACAAGACCATTTGTTTGCGGGTGTTTGACAGATGCGAAGCGTCGCTTGATATTCAATGTCGCGTACCAGTCCTTGAACGAATTATCCGTGAACTGCTTCCCGTTGTCCGAGATGATTTCTCCTGGTAAGCCAAAACGGCACACAATGTTCTCCCAAACAAACTTTTTAACTTGTTTGCCCGTGATGGATTTGACTGCCTTGGCCTCTATCCAGCGTGTGAAATAGTCCATCGCGACAATCAAGAACTTGACTCCCCCCGCAGCCACGGGGAAAGGTCCTGCAATGTCGGTCCCCCACTTATAGAATGGCCATGGGGATGTATTAGGTGTAAGTTCCTGCTGCGGATGTCGTGGTACTGGCATGTGCACTTGGCAATCACTGCACTTGTGAATCATGTCGCGTGCGTCCCTATGCATAGTAGGCCAATAATATCCTGTGCGCAGGGCTCGAGCCACCACGGATCGGGGACCCGCGTGCATGCCGCATAACCCTTCATGTATCTCACTGATCACGTAAGTAGCCTGGCGTGGCCCAACGCACCGCAACCACGGCTGCAAGAGAGAGCGCTTGTAAAGAATACCTTCTCGAAGCTCGAAGTGCTGTGACTTCCTTTGAATGCGCCGTGCCGCTTTTTCCTCGTCCGGAAGGGTTTCATTAGTCAAATAGTTGACGATCAGAGTCATCCATGTAGGTCCGTCCTCCTCAACTATAGTAGCGACCTCCCCTTCTGTTATGTACTTTTCCTTGAGTATTTCCACCAAGACTTGCTTGGATAAGTGGGCGAAACTTGTAGACGCGATCTTACTAAGAGCGCCCGCCTTCTTGTTCTCACCTCTCGGTACCTGCTTGATAGAAAACTTGCTGAAAGCCGCAATGAGTGACTTGAATTTCTCCAAGTATCGAACCATGTTTTCCTCCTTAACTATATATCCTCCCAGAATGTGGTTTGCGACAAGCTGTGAGTCCACGTAGGCCTCAAGGTTGCGGACTCCCATTCGAACGGCGATTTTTAAACCCGTAATCAACGCTTCATATTCTGCCTCATTGTTGGTGGCTGTGAACTCAAAGCGAAGGGCATACGTAAACTCCATTCCCTCCGGATTCGTAAGGATGAGACCAGCTCCTGACCCATCCGTACACGAAGATCCGTCTGTAAACAACACCCATGGTTCTGCTGGAGTTTCGTCTTGTTGTACGATTGGTCCCTCTTCATCCGGCTTCTCTATCAAGAAATCTGCCAAGATTTGGCCTTTAACAGCCGTCCTTGGTCTATAAGATATGTTGTGTTCTCCCAATAGAATGCTATACTTTTGTAGCCTACCTGCCACATCTGGTCTAGAGATGACTTGTTTTATTGGTTGATCAGTAATGACTACAATTGGGTGCGCCTGAAAGTATCGGCGCAACCATTTTGTAGCAAACACTAATGTCAAAACCAATTTTTCCATAGAGGAGTAATTCAACTCCGGCCCTTGTAGTGTTCTACTTATGAAGTAGATCGGAGTTTGGACTGTGTCCCTATCCGTCATAAGTACCGCACTTATTGCTCCATGTGTGGCTGATAGGTACATAATGAGCTCCTCCTTTGGTCGGGGAGCCACTAGCATGGGGAGAGATGTGAGGTGTTGCTTAAGTTGACCAAAGGCTTCCTCGGCTTCCTTTGTCCACCGGAAGTCTCCCTTCTTAGTGCACTTCTTGAGTGTTTTGAATAGGGGGAGTGACTTCTCCGCGGACTTTGATAAGAACCTGTTTAGCCCGGCCAGCTTCCCATTTAAGGACTGCACCTCTTTCCGTGTCTGATGGGATGGTAGCTGTATTACTGCATCTGTCTTTTCCGGGCAAGGCTTGATTCCATTTGGATCAATCATATATCCCAGGAACATTCCTTCCGTTACCCCGAACATGCATTTCTTTGGATTAGGTTCATATTAATCCTCCTCAATGTGTCGAACGTCTCTTGGACGTCTCGGAGGAGTGCATCCTCCGTATGACTTTTGATGACTAAATCATCAACAAAGACCTCCAGGTTGCGGCCTATCTGTGAGTCGAATGCTTTGTCAAATAGCCGTTGATATGTTGCCCCGGCGTTCTTCAGTCCGAACGGCATTTTTGTATAACAGTATACGCCTTGACTAGTATGGAACGTCGTCTTCTCTGCGTCCTCTTCCGCCATTTGGATCTGATGGTATCTTTTATATGCGTCTAAGAAGCACTTGAAGGGATATCCACATAGGGATTCCACCTTCCAATCAATCTCCGGTAAGGGGTAACAATCCTGTGGACAAGCTTTGTTCAGATCCGTGAAATCCACGCACATGCGCTAGCTTCCGTCATGCTTTTTAACCATGACCGGGTGGGATAACCACTCGTGGTAGTATACCTCGCGCATGATACCTGCATCCACCAGTTTCCGTACCTCCTCCAGTATTACCTGGCTGCGTTCAGGTGCCTGACCGCGCTTCTTTTGCTTGACAGGAGGATATCCCTGGCGGATTTGGAGCTTATGTTCTGCTATCGCGCGCGGTACGCCCGTCATATGCTTGGGCTCCCATGCGAACACATCTAAGTTTGCCTTTAGGAGAGAGCACATGGCCCTCTTGCCGCTATCTGAGAGTGTTCCCCCTATGGACACCTCTTGTTCCGGGTAATCAGGATGGATTGCCACCTTTCAATTGGGAGGTGGTGATCCATCCTTGGGGGAACAGGTGGAACTGGTGTTGTCACGGCATTACACTCGGATGCTGGTACGACTATGTTATAGATGGTGACAATTCCTCCTTCCACAGGGAATTTGATCATCCCGTGTGTTGTGGAGGGTACCGCTCGTATGGCCAGGATACTTGGCCTGCCTATGATCCCATTGTATGGAGAGTGTGAGCGTATCACCATAAAGTTCATTCACGCCGTGGTGGAGTGCTCTTCATTCCCAATGGTTATAAGCAGACACAGCTGTCCTATTGGCCAGATGGTGTCTCCACTAAAACCGATGAGCGGCACCGTGGCCGGTACTAATTGGCTTCTTAATTTTGGTCGTAACTGTACGAAACAGTGTTCATACAGTACTTCTACTGATGACCCTCCGTCCACATACACACGCCTGACATTGTGTGTTCCAATGCTTATCTCAATAGTGAGAGGCGCATCAATCACATCGCTTGCCGTGATGGGAGGGAATGAGATTTCTCTGCCACGTGAAAATTTTTGACTAATTTTCTGCCTCGTGCGGCGCTGTCTGGATTGGATCATGTATATAGTTGAAGGTTTGTCCTTTTGGGGGTCCTTCTTGTCATACTTCTTGTTGTCTTTTCCATCCTTCCAATCCTTGACCAAATGCTTGAGTTTACCTGACTTGATCAGTGACTCAATGTGCTTCTTGAGCTGGATACATTCCTCCGTGCCATGGCCCTTGTCGTTATGGAATTCGCAAAAATGATTCTCTTGACGATGGTCCAACGGGGTCGTCATTGGAGGAGGTCTTGGAAAATTGGCCCCTTCCGTCAGCAAGATCTCCCGGTAGGATATCTTTAGAGGGGTAAATTTGTCCTACGGCCGTCCTCCTTTGTTTTGGCTCTTGTAATCCGAGCCCCTCCCACTGTTCTGGTTGTTTTGACCGCCCGACTGTCTCTTGGACTGGTCGTTCGATCGGTAGCTCTTTCCTTTTGAAGGATATGCCGCGGCTACCGCGGTTTTTCCCTCTATGAAGTTTCTAACCCTTTCCATAAGGTCATCATATCTCTCCGGACGTTTGTCATTGAGACGCCTGATTAATTCCCTGTCTGTTATGGCGTGCATATAGTCGGAAATTTTCAGGAGTTCCGGCATTGTCTTTGTGCGTGTGCACTCGTCATTGAAGCGTTCAGTGAAGGCTTCCGTAGACTCCCCCGGCCGTTGCTTGACGGTTGCCAATGAGACCGGGTCCCTATTATACTTCTTCTGCTGAATATAATTATTCTTGAACGCAGTACGTAATTCAGTGAAGCTATCAATGCTTCGCGGAGGAAGTCCCTCAAACCAGTCACGAGCATTGCCGATCAAGGTTGAATTGAACATTTGGCACCATGTAGGTGATGTAGAAAATAATATACGTGTTTAGGAAAACAACGTATAAATGCGGTAAGTATTAATCGACACGATTTAATGAAAAACCGTGAAGACGAATAAACTCCAAGTTCGTTCTCGAAGGAGGTGTGTGTGTTAATGTGCCAATATATATGAAATCAAGTTTGGATTAGTGACGTTTTTGGTTTAAGAGAGAAAAATTAAAGACGAGCTACGACTACGATTAAAACTACGACGAATTAACGTAAAACGCGAACGTAAATACGTAAAACGTGACGAAATTAAAAATTAAACCTAAAAATTAATTAAAATGATTAAACTAAGTCTTAAATAATATAAATAAGAATAAAAATCCAACAAATATATTTTAAAACCTTTTATTAATTAAATATTCAATCTTTAATGCTAATTAAAGCCCAAAAATTAAATATAATTAACAAAATGCCCAAAATATTAATTTATTGAACTAATAAGTCACTTATATTATTTAATGACTAAAAACTATTTTTCTTAAATTTTAAAAACTATTTTTCTATTTTTTAAATGCTAAAAACTATTTTTAAATTAAAATAATCCTAAAAAATAATAAAATAATGACAAAATTAATTTAACAATTTTAAAAATCCTAAATTATCCTAAAGAACAGTAGAAAATTGAAAAAGTTTAAAAAATGTAAAAATTTGCACTAAAAGACAAAACTATTTATTAATTAAACCCTAATTAACTTAAATTAATTATAGAAAATAATTAAAAAGGTGAACAGTAACTAATTTTTAAACTAAAAATCTTAAACTAATTTTCTAAATCTAATAAAAATTTTAAATCTGAAAAATATAAATTTTTCACACTAAATGACAAAATCAGAAATGTTAAAAGGTAATTAAAATAAAAATTAAACCTAAAAAAAATATTAAATGAACAGTAACTTAAAATTAAATTATACCGAAAAATTAAGAATTAAAAAATAAAAATAATGCAACAAAAATTAAATCCTAACTCCTATTTAAAGGCACAAAAGACAAAAAAGTTAAGATGTGATAGTGACACTTTTTGTGTTTCTGTCTTTTAGCTAAGCAGGGGTAACTAAACAACTAGCAGGGGGAACTTTTTCCCACTGCTTATGCAGAAAAAACGTGTATGGTGCTATTGGAGCTTAGGAAAGCTCTTGTTTCTTGGTTTCTCTTGGATACAAGGGCACCCCCACAACCAGTAGGGTTGTGGGGAGTCAGATAAACAGTAAAAACACAAGGTTCAATACCAATAAACCACAAAAATCCCCAAATTACAGTTACTGTATCACTAAGGAGTGCAATAGGCAATTTTGCTGATCTATTTGGTAACAAGATGACTTTTAAAGCTTGCAAACTTGCACACAAGTTTTCCAAATAGCATTCAATCAATCCTAATCCCTAGATGGACCTATAATCTAACATATCATGCAAAATAGTGGGCAGATTAAGCTAAATCCAGCAGATTAGAGCACTTTCTGATTTTTGAGCTATGAAAACCAATTTTTAACATGCAAACTTTTGTTTCTAACATACCATTTTGAAATCAAGTAATAACAAACCTATTACTACCCTAAATGAGCCTATCCAAGCTAAAATTAACCTGGTTTTTTGTCACTAGAACCAGTAAACTAACTAAAGCCAAACACCCCCTTATATTTCAGAAATCAAATAATAAAACACCAAGGGCATACAAACTCAACTTAAACTGATTCTATCCTAATAAAACCTACCTAATATCAACAAAGAAGCATGAAGAGCACAATTAACAAGCATAAAACAAGGTAACTCACAGATTTGCATAGAACTCACATAAACTTCAATTTTTAAACTAAAAACAAGGTTCAAGCCTTTTACCTTGAAAGACCTACTTCCAGGCCCCTCTATGGCAAGCTGATGCCATTTCTTTTTAGCACAAAAAGAAACTTAGGAGCTTATGCAAGAGACTGTTGTAGAGGAATGCTAGTGGTGGGTTCCAAGAACCACACACACCCAATATGTCTTGATCCAAGTGATACAACCTGCCAAGATTAAAACAAGACCAAAATAGTGACTGATAATCTTACTATCAAGCAGTAAGCTGAGCTTATAGATTAAGCTGCTTATGGCTTATAGCTTATGGAACCAAGAAAAATGAAAACCAACTTTTGAAATGAAAACCAACTTTGAAACCACTAAAACTTTAACAAAAGCTTAACTATAAGATGAAATCAAATCACAATCCACTTTCACTTCCTGTGAAATTGAAATCAAGCTGATAAAAAAACTTTTTCCAACAACTTTTGAAATATGAATTTTCTGAAATTGCACAAGAAATGTAAACCTCTTTGAAAACTTTAAACTAACCTTGCATAAAATGAAAATTAAACTACTAAGCAATAAGAATGGAACTCAGGTTTGCAAAAGATTAAATGGTTCATTTTCATTAATAAACTTAATTTTTACAAAACTGGAACAAAACATAATGTACATACTACTATGCCTTATATAAGGCTTACAAGAAGATACTAGAAGCAAAGATAAACCCTAGCCCTAATTTATGAGTTTCCAGAAAAGCCCTTGGAGAAATTCGCATCTTTTTTGGCATCTTTGAATTCAAACTTGGTCTTTGGCAGATTATGAGGTTGTACAGCTGTTGAATGCATCCTAGACGTTCATGGGGAGCCTTTGGGACCAAGTTTTGGTTTTGGTTCTTTGATTGTCTGGAAGGATTCCAATTTTACTATTTTGGGGGTGACAGGGTTGTCCCGTGTGGGGTCCAGGGGTCATGAGATGTGGATTTTGTTGGTGGGATGGGTTTAGGGTAGTGTCAATCTATGTTCTGGAAAATATAAGCCATAACCCCTTTGTTTAGTGGAAATTAGGATTTAGGGTTTTTAGGATTCATAGGGATTAGCAGATGGTGTTTGATCGATTAAGGGGGATTAGGGATTTGAATTTGGTGTTTACCACCAAATATATTCAGTTTAAAAACTGAATTAATAATTTAAGTTGGGTGGGTTGTGACGTGGGACAAAGGGGAGACGTGATTGGTGGATGGAGAGTAGTGGGTGAGGTGTCGGTTTGTGAGAGGTGGTGAAGAGTTTGTTTGTCTGGCCCAAATGCCCCTCCATGTTCTTTCTTCTTGCTACTTCCATTTTAAACAGCCAAAACCTTCTTTCCTTTGAAAATAACTTTGCTTGTCTTGTCATTTTTGGCACAATGTATTAGCAAACTTTTACCAAGGGTTTAAAATGCACAATTTGCATTCTTCAAGGGCATAAAGGATATTTTCTTGAAACTTAAGGGACCCTATTGTAATATTTGAGATTTACAAGGGTATTAAGTGACAAGTCTTCCAAAGTTGAGGGACCATTCTTGCCAATTCTTCAAACTTCAAGGACTTGAATAGAAATTCATGATTCGGGCTTGGTTTCTTGTGCAGCTTCGTTTCCCGTGTTCGTTTTTGCTTGATTCCTTTGATCTTTTGGTGAATTCACGATATCCGTACCTGAAATACACAATGAACAAATACAAGCACATATATGGGTATTTTGATGATATTTTAAGCGTTTTAAGCCCGATTTGGACGATGAGACTATGTATAAATACAGTCTCATCACTCCCCCATACTATACCATTGTCGTGTCCCCACGCAATGCTAGAATTAAGTATCATAGCACTTCCAAAATTCATTTTATGATGACATTTATTGAAGACATAAATTAAAATAAACTACTACACGCGTTTTAGACATAATGTATTGTTTTCATCACGATAAAGTGACTTTTAGGATCATAGAACAAGAACACGTGAATGCTTCGTTAGAAATAATTTCGTCGTCCTCGATTTTCACCCAATTCCATGCTAAGCGTGTAACGAGATCATTGTTATTATAAGTTAGCAACACGATCACATCTCATGAGTGTTAATTACGAACCTAAACTCCCTTATTCCTACTTGGTACCTCTTGTATTTTATTTTGTCTTAATGATCACGAGGATACATCATTGACTTATGCGTGAATAGAGATTAAGTCTAAAAATAGAGTTTTAACGGTGTAACCAAAATCATTAAATTAATAATTCACCCCAATAGACAACGATGTCAAAAAATTAAGTCAACAAGAAGGATCGATAAACACGATTTTATAACGGTTTTGAACATGAGACTTATTACCAAGACTTTTATACGCCCCCTAACGGAAGGGCCTTATTATCTTTGGTTTACCTCCATCTTTTATTCAACTTCGCCATGAAGCTTTTATTATGACTTCGGTCTTGCCTTGCCTTTTATTATCCGCCTCATCGGTGGTTTTATTAGCCAAAGACGTATATCCTCACGCTAAAGCGAATTTTGGATCTTTAAAGCTTCGAAGATTAAGGCTTGATTCACTTTCAATTTGGGCATAGATTTTTCGGCCTTGTGAGCTTCAAATTTTTGCTTAATTTAGGTGAGCACTTGAAATCTTATTATTAGGTGAAGCTTTCGATTATTCGGGTGCCAATACTTCAAAACCATGACGCTGGCGATACCTTCATGTTTTCCCAATTTAATTACATGGAAGCTACCAAAACAAATTAGAAACCCAACAATAGTGACTAAACCGCCAAATCAATATTTATTAACAATTTATTATGCAAAAGCGTTGGGAGAATAAGCTAATAATTACTACACATAAGATCGTGACGATTACGAGACTTATAAATAACTCTATCATTTCTCGTCCTCATTTAAGAGACTTAGCCTAAAAAAGTTAAGGAATCGAAGCTAAGTGCTCAACACGCACGGTCGAGTCAAAAATTACTCTCGTTCTCACCATCGGAAAACCTACATTCGTGTCTTAAACACTTATGAAAAACTAGAAAAAATTTAAAATTTGGCCATTTTTAGCCTTATTTTGCATAAAATGATAACAAAAAGATGAATATTGGATTGCGTGTTGACGTAAGCAAGGTGAAGTATCTACTCACCCCCCCATACTAAAACTAAACATTGTCCTCAATGTTTCGAGTCTAGGGGTGTAAACACCCCCATACTAGAGACGAAGTCGAATGCTTAATCTCGAGCATGGAAAGGGTAAAACGAATAACCTAAAAGCCGTTTATGAATTATGCTAATAAGATAAACGTTAGAACATAAAAGGATATCATCGGATATCGGAATCTCCAAAGGCAACGATCGAAGCTCGAGTGATCCATAAAACGAACACGAGAGGCTTCAATGATGACGATGAACCTAATAAATCACAATCACAAACAACCACGGAACAAAGGTTGGAAGAGCACAAGTCCCCTCGTTACATTAACTAAGAAAGCGATAATATTTACAAGGATAAGCATGAGAATCCCCCACGAGGCACCTTGTTTTTTATAATCGAGTCAAAAGCTCGACTCGGATCCCCATAAATGTGATCATTTAGGGATAATCTTGGTATGGTCATTTTTGGTGGGGCTTACATGATAAACAATGCCCAAAAGTACATGGAGTACTTTAAAAACCCGATAAACGTATACCGGGGTCAAAGATAGCGTCTTCGTTTTCGGATGAAAGACGAAACAACGCCACTTCGACACGTGCCAAAACCTCAAAGAGGTAGAAGAAAAGAGATGAGAAGTAGAAAATAATATACGTGTTTAGGAAAACAACGTATAAATGCGGTAAGTATTAATCGACACGATTTAATGAAAAACCGTGAAGACGAATAAATTCCAAGTTCGTTCTCGAAGGAGGTGTGTGTGTTAATGTGCCAATATATATGAAATCAAGTTTGGATTAGTGACGTTTTTGGTTTAAGAGAGAAAAATTAAAGACGAGCTACGACTACGATTAAAACTACGACGAATTAACCTAAAAATTAATTAAAATGATTAAACTAAGTCTTAAATAATATAAATAAGAATAAAAATCCAACAAATATATTTTAAAACCTTTTATTAATTAAATATTCAATCTTTAATGCTAATTAAAGCCCAAAAATTAAATATAATTAACAAAATGCCCAAAATATTAATTTATTGAACTAATAAGTCACTTATATTATTTAATGACTAAAAACTATTTTTCTTAAATTTTAAAAACTATTTTTCTATTTTTTAAATGCTAAAAACTATTTTTAAATTAAAATAATCCTAAAAAATAATAAAATAATGACAAAATTAATTTAACAATTTTAAAAATCCTAAATTATCCTAAAGAACAGTAGAAAATTGAAAAAGTTTGAAAAATGTAAAAATTTGCACTAAAAGACAAAACTATTTATTAATTAAACCCTAATTAACTTAAATTAATTATAGAAAATAATTAAAAAGGTGAACAGTAACTAATTTTTAAACTAAAAATCTTAAACTAATTTTCTAAATCTAAGAAAAATTTTAAATCTAAAAAATATAAATTTTTCACACTAAATGACAAAATCAGAAATGTTAAAAGGTAATTAAAATAACAATTAAACCTAAAAAAATATTAAATGAACAGTAACTTAAAATTAAATTATACTGAAAAATTAAGAATTAAAAAATAAAAATAATGCAACAAAAATTAAATCCTAACTCCTATTTAAAGGCACAAAAGACAAAAAAGTTAAGATGTGATAGTGACACTTTTTGTGTTTCTGTCTTTTAGCTAAGCAGGGGTAACTAAACAACTAGCAGGGGGAACTTTTTCCCACTGCTTACGTAGAAAAAACGTGTCTGGTGCTATTGGAGCTTAGGAAAGCTCTTGTTTCTTGGTTTCTCTTGGATACAAGGGCACCCCCACAACCAGTAGGGTTGTGGGGAGTCAGATAAACAGTAAAAACACAAGGTTCAATACCAATAAACCACAAAAATCCCCAAATTACAGTTACTGTATCACTAAGGAGTGCAATAGGCAATTTTGTTGATCTATTTGGTAACAAGATGACTTTTAAAGCTTGCAAACTTGCACACAAGTTTTCCAAATAGCATTCAATCAATCCTAATCCCTAGATGGACCTATAATCTAACATATCATGCAAAATAGTGGGCAGATTAAGCTAAATCCAGCAGATTAGAGCACTTTCTGATTTTTGAGCTATGAAAACCAATTTTTAACATGCAAACTTTTGTTTCTAACATACCATTCTGAAATCAAGTAATAACAAACCTATTACTACCCTAAATGAGCCTATCCAAGCTAAAATTAACCTGGTTTTTTGTCACTAGAACCAGTAAACTAACTAAAGCCAAACACCCCCTTATATTTCAGAAATCAAATAATAAAACACCAAGGGCATACAAACTCAACTTAAACTGATTCTATCCTAATAAAACCTACCTAATATCAACAAAGAAGCATGAAGAGCACAATTAACAAGCATAAAACAAGGTAACTCACAGATTTGCATAGAACTCACATAAACTTCAATTTTTAAACTAAAAACAAGGTTCAAGCCTTTTACCTTGAAAGACCTACTTCCAGGCCCCTCTATGGCAAGCTGATGCCATTTCCTTTTAGCACAAAAAGAAACTTAGGAGCTTATGCAAGAGACTGTTGTAGAGGAATGCTAGTGGTGGGTTCCAAGAACCACACACACCCAATATGTCTTGATCCAAGTGATACAACCTGCCAAGATTAAAACAAGACCAAAATAGTGACTGATAATCTTACTATCAAGCAGTAAGCTGAGCTTATAGATTAAGCTGCTTATGGCTTATAGCTTATGGAACCAAGAAAAATGAAAACCAACTTTTGAAATGAAAACCAACTTTGAAACCACTAAAACATTAACAAAAGCTTAACTATAAGATGAAATCAAATCACAATCCACTTTCACTTCCTGTGAAATTGAAATCAAGCTGATAAAAAAACTTTTTCCAACAACTTTTGAAATATGAATTTTCTGAAATTGCACAAGAAATGTAAACCTCTTTGAAAACTTTAAACTAACCTTGCATAAAATGAAAATTAAACTACTAAGCAATAAGAATGGAACTCAGGTTTGTATAAGATTAAATGGTTCATTTTCATTAATAAACTTAATTTTTACAAAACTGGAACAAAACATAATGTACATACTACTATGCCTTATATAAGGCTTACAAGAAGATACTAGAAGCAAAGATAAACCCTAGCCCTAATTTATGAGTTTCCAGAAAAGCCCTTGGAGAAATTCGCATCTTTTTTGGCATCTTTGAATTCAAACTTGGTCTTTTGCAGATTATGAGGTTGTACAGCTGTTGAATGCATCCTAGACGTTCATGGGGAGCCTTTGGGACCAAGTTTTGGTTTTGGTTCGTTGATTGTCTGGAAGGATTCCAATTTTACTATTTTGGGGGTGACAGGGTTGTCCCGTGTGGGGTCCAGGGGTCATGAGATGTGGATTTTGTTGGTGGGATGGGTTTAGGGTAGTGTCAATCTATGTTCTGGAAAATATAAGCCATAACCCCTTTGTTTAGTGGAAATTAGGATTTAGGGTTTTTGGGATTCATAGGGATTAGCAGATGGTGTTTGATCGATTAAGGGGGATTAGGGATTTGAATTTGGTGTTTACCACCAAATATAATCAGTTTAAAAACTGAATTAATAATTTAAGTTGGGTGGGTTGTGACGTGGGACAAAGGGGAGACGTGATTGGTGGATGGAGAGTAGTGGGTGAGGTGTCGGTTTGTGAGAGGTGGTGAGGAGTTTGTTTGTCTGGCCCAAATGCCCCTCCATGTTCTTTCTTCTTGCTACTTCCATTTTAAACAGCCAAAACCTTCTTTCCTTTGAAAATAACTTTGCTTGTCTTGTCATTTTTGGCACAATGTATTAGCAAACTTTTACCAAGGGTTTAAAATGCACAATTTGCATTCTTCAAGGGCATAAAGGATATTTTCTTGAAACTTAAGGGACCCTATTGTAATATTTGAGATTTACAAGGGTATTAAGTGACAAGTCTTCCAAAGTTGAGGGACCATTCTTGCCAATTCTTCAAACTTCAAGGACTTGAATAGAAATTCATGATTCGGGCTTGGTTTCTTGTGCGGCTTCGTTTCCCGTGTTCGTTTTTGCTTGATTCCTTTGATCTTTTGGTGAATTCACGATATCCGTACCTGAAATACACAATGAACAAATACAAGCACATATATGGGTATTTTGATGATATTTTAAGCGTTTTAAGCCCGATTTGGACGATGAGACTATGTATAAATACAGTCTCATCAGTAGGCATGGTCCATCGCTCAATTTTCACCTGCGTATCAAATATCTTGAGGTGATCATCCGGATCACCAGTTCCATCATAAGTCTTGACACACACCGGCATACGACGCTTTGTATCCTCGGAGTAATTTCGTATGCGGAGAGTAAAAGGATCTTCCCTGGGATCTTCCCATGGGCGGGTGAGACTAGGGTCACACCACGGTTAGGAAAGATCTTCTGTTTCCGTCTCTCGGTAATAGGGACCGCCATAGTACTCCTCATTGTCTGGTGGTGGTGGAGGAGTACGCCTGGATCAGCGATGCTTGGGCGGATGGTCATCCGAGTCCTCTCCTGATGGACCGGGAGAAGGAGGTGGTGCCTCATCTTTTGGGTGAGGACCGCTCTTGTGAGAAGAGCCAGGAGCCTTCTTCCCGGTATTCATCCTATCCCACACGCTTGTGCGGCGATTGGTTTTGGTCAGTTCCAGATTTGGTCGTTCGGGTGAACCGTCGGACTTCTCTCCCTCTTCTCTGGACTGTATTAGTTCCTGCATGAGACGATCCCCTATGCGTTCGAACACATTCCTGGGTTGGGGAGTTTCCTCAAAGATGCTCCGCTCCTGAGGTCGTGTCCTTCTCTTCCTCTGAGTTTGAGAAGAGGTGCCTGGTCCGGCGTTGCCAAAGTTGAGCCTAGATTGGAGGTCCCTCCCTAGATTCAACCTTGATGCAATCCCTGGGACGATCCTCTCAAAGTTCTGCATGAGAACTCGAGTGAGATCTTCCTCGCTGAGTGGTTCGACCTCTACTTCTTCATCGGTCAATGGTCTGCGCGGCTCCTCGTTAGGGGGATTGGGCGCACTCCCTGGATCAGGATTATCCAAGGTCGAAGTAGGTGGTGGGGTCATGGAGAACGTACTTGTCACCCCATGGACTGAAGACCACTCCGGTTGTTTGGTCCGCCAGCTTGATGGCTAGGGGATCGATTGGCAATGAGTATCCCTTCCCCTTGGGACTTCCGATTTCCAAGATTTGTGTTCCTGGGATTTCCCTGCGGATGCCCCTTCGTCATTGAGAATTCAAGATGAGATTTTGCTCTAGCTTAGTGTAATGGTCCCATGGATGGCGCCAACTTGTTGATACAAAAGTTGGGTGATCCTTGCTAGACCCGAATTAGGCTTAATTCGGGTTGGTTGGACTCCGGCTCCTGCACCAAGTGAATTATCTGGTTGGGATCATGCACACTAAACAACACGCGTTAGGCTTACCGTGGAAATGTTTCCCACGATTAGACTCCGGCGTGAGAGTAAGTATTCGATTTAGGGTTATGAATCGGTTGTAGGTTGAGAGTATGAAGAATGTGATACCTTTGTGGAACCCTTGGGGGTTCCTTGTATAGGCAGTGAAACCCTAATGGGTTGTCACTTATACTTCGGCCCCAAGGAAAGGATAATCACCAGATTTAGATTGATTGTTATCTTCTAATTATGGCGAGTGAATATCCTTTCCTTTGGGATAAATCCTAACCATAGTAGGAATATGATTCGGTCTAACCCTGCACCGGTCATGCCGGGCCGTGGGCCGCACACGTGTGTGCGGTTACTGTTCATCCAAGCCCATGAGCTTTTAACAACATTATTCCCGCCCATTCGTGATGGGTCGGATACGGGTAGTACCCGTTGGCCGGGTTCATGACCCGGTTGGGGACTATACGTCATCACTAATGGTTCACATTAGCCGCGAACCCCTTTTATTATCTATATTATCCTTTTTATAAGCATCAGCTATTTTAAATTGTTCGGGCAAATTACTCTGCACCGTCATTATTAAGAAGCACATCCTAATTGATTCTTTATCCTTTCTACATAATGCGTCAGTATTTACATTCACCTTTCCTGATGAAATAATTATCATGACCACAATTCACTCAGAAATTCTTTCTTCATATTTTCTAAGTTTTAGTTTCGTCTCAACTATTATTTTTATCCGTTTTGCTCAATCCAACGTTTATAGCGTCGATAAATATTACAAGTAATTAAATAATAAATATTTAATTTTATGAAACGAAATCGTAAAATTTTTTAAATTTCTCTGTTCGTCGAATTATAGAAAAATGTTCAAAAATAAATTTGAATTTAGTTAACACGATTTTTGTTGATTTATCAAAAATAATTAATAGGATCCGTAATTGTTCGAAAATCTTTGTTTATACTTTGAGTCAAAATATTCTTAGTTGAAAAGCAAAAATTGTCGTTTCAAATTCCAAGTCATGGTTTAAATGGTTTCCTCAATCCCCCTTAGGTTGTCTTGAGGTATACACAAACATTTACCCCTAAAGGAGTTTAGTTAAATGATTTGGGTATGAAGGAATGATTCCTTAAAAATCCTTTGATAAAATATCTGTCAGAATATTTTTGCACTTTCTTTTTGGTATAACCCAAAGCCTTAATGGCTCTAATCTTTGAAAAGTCAATATAGATTCCATTATCTTATTAATCACACGGTAAAATCATGTAAAGGACTAAGCCTTAAATCACATGTTAAATACTCAAGGTACAGGTTTTCACTACTCGGCCAATACAAGGCAGTCTATAAATGATTATTAACTCCTTCTTATTCTTATAAACAAACAAATGGTCCTTAATGATCACAAGCGTGAATTTATCAAATTACAGCCTACACACGTGATTCACCAAATTTATGAATGCTATATGTGTATTAGTTAATCCAAACCACATCACGTGAAACTCATAATGTTCATTACGAGTTTTAGATGTAGTGAAAATAATCTTTTTCGCGGACGTGAAGTTGATGATAACCATGTCGTGGATCAAATCTTTAGAACACACGCTAGAACCTTGTAAATGATCGAACAAATCTATCATCTTGGGTAGTGGATATAGATTTTGATCGTCAATTTACCTAGTTCACGGTAATTCAACAAATATAAGGAATGATAACACCATAACTCTTTATGATGACGAGCCCGGTAGAATAAAAGCTTTCTACGACAACTCTCTCAGTTGTACGGTAATTCTTTTAGTTCAGATGGTGCTAAAGTATAGTGCACACGCCACGGGTGTAGAACCGGGAATATAATCAATACCAAACTCAACTTGCCTTGATGGCGAAAGTCTAGGTAATTCACCAACAAATACCTCCTAAAATTTCAGATAACAGAAACATCTTTTATTAAATACACTTTAGGTTCTTTCTAGATTACAAGATCTATGACTATTTCACAACTATTCATGGTATAATTTCAAGTCTAAATGCAGGATATGGTCATCCATCAAGAATTATTTAGATCACTTTTGATAATCAACATCTTATCTTTTAAGGGATTTCTACTCGAGTTCCCATCAATTAAGGCAATGACATTATGTCATAGTCAATCAATCCATTCTACTGGCACTATCAACTTTCCAGTTTCATTACCGTTGATAAGATGTGAACTTCTCAAAAGACTAATAATAACTCGTAATCCTTCACAAATCAAGGATATCTGGAGACATAACTAACCTTAAAAGAGTAAGGTCAACGCAAAATCTACGCGAGAGGATTTCAAATCAGATACAGACGAAAACACTAACGAATATGAATATATCCCATGTTTTCACGATTTGAGTACATATTCGAAAGATCCTTGGATCGTTACTCAGGTCATTCAAATGAAATCTAATCAAAAGAAATGATAGGAACGCCGATACACCCATTCGGGTATTAATACTCTATAATTAGATACTTTTCCAAAGAATCTCACTACGAGAGAATTGGACAAGAAAGAGTTGTCAATTGTCAAATAATACAATATCCACAGATGAGTAAATTCGACTTAGAAGAATAAATGGTACGGGCACATATGTAGGTGTCCCTAACAATATGTCCCTATTTTGCACTTCTTGCAGATCTCATAAGATTTAATCCTTCACAATCTTCAAAGAAAATTTAATGTTTATTAACAATTTCATGGTGCTACTAATCAGTCCTTGCATGGTCCCTTCTAAATTGTATGTAGGCGCGCAACTATATACTATTTCAGGATTAACGATGCAATACTCAATTCGTCAAAACTTTGTCATCATGTTTAAACTAAAAATGTTTTCATGCTTAATTCAAAATGAATTTACAGAAATGTTCTTTGTTATGGAAACAATTAAGTTTTCCAAAGTGTTTCATAAACAACTTTATTTCGATAATGATTACTTACAAATCTCACTTTAAATAATCCTTACGGTGATGAAAATTCAATCTTTATCAATACTGTTTTAAATTTATAAAAACAATGAGGGATCTGCAAAAGAGTGATGATAAGTTGTTCACTAAGAACTAACTACAATATGATATGAAATAAGCTTAGCCAATTAATCATGGGGTTCATGACCTCGATGGCACTCGGGAATACGAAGAGAAGAATCTACAACGCAACTCTATCCAAAATGAGTACTTGTTCAATGGTTGCATCACTAATGCGAACATTAGGAAGAAGCAAGAAAAGATAGATAACATAGATACATGTAGGATTTAGCTATCAAAGGTAGTCTTTTCATTAATCACAAACAAGTCAAACATTGTATTGTCACACATTATGTGTCGCCATGTCATACAATTCCAAGGACTCATCCTACCAACTGATGTCTCAGTTAAGTTAGGGATTTTAAAAGATACTACAATGAATGCTAATCTACAAGAGTCATTAGGTGTTCCACATGTCCCAAAAGATCCATTGGTCCCAATTTCAGAAGAAGATTTCTTCGATTTATTTCTTGGACACTGGGCATCCTCGTCATTGGACAATGGCCTAGGAACAACCCTTAACACGAATCAACAATCATTTAAAACCTTATAATTCAATTACATGACTTAATGACTTCCTCTTATCAATCTCATATTCTATACGAGTTAAATTTTTACTTCACTCAAGTTTCAACCAACTTATACTCAATGCGACATCCTACTTCATTCTCCAATTATTTCAACCTTATTCTTAAACCTTAAAAGGGAAATAAAAGCTCGATATGAACAAAACTTAATTTCCAATCCTATAGCTCTTACAACAATAGTTATCAAATGAGTCACTAGTACAAATGACTCACACATTCAATTAGACTTCTCGGAAAGGTACTAGTAGCATGAGGCTTTTGGGTAATGGCTCCAACAACAGCCTCAAGTGCAACATTCACCTTTCGATTTCAAATTTAAGTATTTGGTGACACCGAATCACATGACACCTTTCTAGGTGGTAAGGTTTTGTCAAACTCCACTCTATAAGGAAAGATCTTCATGACATCGATATCATATTTAATCTCACCAATTCTTCTTCAAGATCATAATAAACTACTATCAATATTTCTACGAATATCAACCATTTTGTTGGGATCATAAATATCCTCAACTTGGTTTAGATCTAGAATAGCTCGAATTCCTACGGGAATAGATTCGATTGATTTGCTAGGGAAGTTAGGGTTTCTTGTGACAATCTACGTCGTATAAATACCTCGTATAAATACTAAAATAATCATCAAACAATGATGTAATCAAATTACATCATATATATATATATATATATATATATATATATATATATATATATATATATATATATATATATATATATATATATATATATATATATATATATATATATATATATATATATATATATATATATATATATATATATATATATATATGTATATATATATATATATATATATATATATATATATATATATATATATATATATATATATAATCCAAGTTATATATATTAAAATATCACTTCTTAGTCTGGCCTTGTCGGTAACTCGGGAATTCTTCGGCACCGTTATAGTCAAAAGATTTTTAGACATTTTGAGAAAAATGTTTAGAGCTAAAAGATTTTGAAATGTTTTATTCAAAACCTTGATTTTAAAAATCTTTCGTTCTCTATAACGAGAGCTCTAGTACCAAACAGTAACACCCCCAAATATTCATACATTAGTTCAGCGGAAGAGTCGTTGGTGTTACGGGATAGCACATTACTCAAATCATAGACAACTCATAAAATCGCGTCGTTTAATAATAAAGCATTTTCCATTCATGAATATCAAATTTACATAGGTCTCAAGTCATAGTATTTCATACATTTTTACAAAACATTTGAATGGAAATTTGTTATTTAAGTGCGGGCCATGAATTCTTATCATCTTCCCGAGAATTACCTTCAAGTACCTGAGATAAAACATGTTAAAAGGAAAGGTTAGCGAAAACGCCGAGTGAATTCATAGAGTTTAATGAAAACCATTAATATATCATCGGTATATATTTATTACCGAAAATTATTTTGTACAAATCTTTGTAGTAGGCCATAAAATAGGCCAAAGACATTTTATACCACTCTTAGTCATAAATCATAATATAGGCTTGAGCCTTCAAAACCATTATACGAACCATTGTCGTAAAAACATCATACAATACGTTTTATAACGTTGTATAGAGTTAATAAAAACCGCTATAAGAAAATGGTTAGGTAAAACCAAAACACGAACATAATATCAATAATAAGACCCCGTATTGCTAGTCAGGCAATATATTTTAGTTCAATGCATATAGAAGTATTTTCGTTATTGGGTTATCATAAGCCGCATGACATTGCTACCTTACTATAACAAACAACGGGTAGCTAACCCGAAACTCACTTGCCCATCTAAAACAGCGTGTCGTCACAATAATCACGCTTATATAATTCTTCTCATACATAAATTCGCTTACCAATCAATGTGGCACGACGGGGATCAACCGTCAAGGCGCGAACTGGGGTGATCTTCCCCAAATAGTACTATTATATGCATAAGCGTCTACTAAATCCCGGTATTTCAAAATTCATGCTAATGGAAATTTTAGTGACATAACCTAACTAATAATAATCCATTTTGTTTCATTTATCGGGTCATATAACCATTCATCGGGTCATACAATCATTCGGATCGAAATCAATAAGCAAACAATCGGGACAACTGGTGTCCTATTTTTATTAAAACTAACATGTTATCTCCCTCGCGGGTTTATAAAACATTTCATAAAACATTTAAAAGAGTGTGAGGCTATGAACTCACGTTGATGTGGGAAGGCGGGTTATCGGCAATTTGGATGTACGGTACGTGCTTCAATCACGGAAACCTAGACAAATAATACTTGTTTAGACTCTCGTCCAATGACTTTATAAAAACAATGGCTATGTATATATATAATGATATTATAAGTATGATTATGACCAAGTGGGATTTTATCTCTTCATACACATTATAGTGTTATGTGTTAGTCAAATTTTTGACTAGTTACACTAGTTTTAATCCAATTCCATATTAAGGCCCAATAAGCCCATTAAAGCCCATTAAGAGTTCAACTCTTTATATTAGTCCATTTATACTTTTAATTTCAGGCCTTTTCTCATAGGTTGGGCCCAAGTGGGTTAAGCCCAATGAGTAAGTCCATTAGTGTTTAGCCAAACTTGTTGGGTTAATAGTCCATTAAGGCTACTTTGGCCCGTTAATGTCCATAAGCTATAAAGCTCGGGTTTTATCGATTTTTACTTGTCAAATGTACTTATACATCAGTATATGAGTTATAAAAAGTTTACATTAGACGGGTCCGACCGTCTAAGTTTTATTTGACGAAAACGCTAATCTTTTGGTTTTAGCCGAAAAGACGTAAAACTTATGTATATAGTTTTATAACTTATAAAACTTATCAAATTGCCATTTTTATAAAATGTCCCAATTATTTACCAAAGTAAATACTTATTTATATGTAATGTATAAGTTATTGGGTTTTAGGTATACATTTTATATTAGTTTTATTTGAGTGCTCATTTTATAATATATATACATTTATTTTACAAATTTGATTATTATTTTAACTTTCACCATTTTTACCATATCTTGAGTTATACAAGGAGATAGAAGCTCATTTTTGGACACCACAAATTACATGATATGTGCTACACTTAACTTAGTTTTAGCTACTGCTCAATCAACCTCTAATTGTCCCTAATAGTCCGTCCAAAACAGACTTCTCAGATTTGAACTTCAATATTGTTTTGATCATATCTCACTCATTTTATGGATTCCATTGAGTGGCAAACTCTCACATATGTACAAGACACATACCTTACTGTATATTAATTATCCAAGACATTTTAACAATTTATCATAGGGTTCATTACTGTTTTATACAGCCTACTAATTTAAGCATGATTTTAACCTTTTTACATGTAGTTTTCAATCTTTTTAACCAAGTTTATCAACACATGATCCCCACACAATATTTTCATCATCATATATTATTATATACATATACATCAAGAAAGAAAATACAATTTAAATTTACAAAAATAACAAGGAAATGGGAAGGATGATCTTGTTACCACCAAGATTATGAAAGTTAAGATCAAACTTGACTTTTGTTGGCAAAACTTATGGTACACCAATATCAACTTCAAGATCACCAATCTACAAGAACTCCTTGTGGAAAATCAGCCACAAGACACCAAGAAATCTACTCTTTGGATGTTAAAATCACTATCTATCAATAGATCTTCAAAAGGGTTTCATCATATATGTAAATAACATAGGATTTTGTGGTTGAATTTGATCAAAATAGGTGTTTATGGGTGTGGGTTGGACGGAAAAGAGAGAAAGAGATGAGAGGATTTTGTGTTTTTGCATGTAAGATAATGAAGCTACTGGTTTATCTTGGGTGGTTTTGTTAAGTGGTAAGGTTTGGTGAAGTAGCTAAGACATGTGTCTTAGCTTACTTTGTAAGCTTGACACATATCAAATGTGTTGGTGTCATGTTGGACGCCACATGTAGGGGGTGGGGCAAGAGTTATCTTGTCTCATCCCCACTAATTTACGGGTATTCCTCGATTCTAGTTTCCTCGATTTGCGTGTCCTCGGGTCGTTTTACGAAAAACGTTTTTATAAATTATGAATCAACGGCACAAACCGAATCTAATAAAAATTGTCTCATCAAAAACGGAGTTCAAAAACGTAAATACGTAACCTTAAGGTTTCCGGTTTAGTCAGAAAGGACGTTAAATTATGCTCGTAAGTCCTAATCTCTTCTTGTAAATTTGTGAGTTTATGAACCAACACAAATTTAAATTTTCAAAAGAATATTCAAGAATAAATTTATTTCCTGAAGTGTCGGACAGTCACCAAAACGGTGTATGTAAACGTAAGCACGTAGAATTCTCCGGTTTAGACGTAGTCGATGCTACTTCAAGACGTAAACCCAAATTTCTTCCCAAAAATGAGTGAGTTCATAATATAACATTAAAATAATGTTTTTAAATAATACTTGAGAATAAAATATCAACCATAAATTGACGGATTGTCACAAATAAGTCAACAAATCACCCTAAAACACATAGCAAATACCTAACTTTTATGCCATAAAGCAGTAATATGTGGTATGTTTTGTGTTTGTGCCTAATTAGGTAACAAGGATACAAATTTGAAGCAAAAAAGTGAAATCAAGCTCATTTATGAAGAAAAGACAAGAGAAGGATTAAAGATGACAAGCAATTTGAAGATAAAGGATCTATCTTGACAATATTCAAAAGTTGAGGGACTAATGTGCAATTTTGGAAAAAGTCAAGATCAAAGTCAAAACCTGGTCAAATCTCAAGTCAACCAAGTCAAAGGGTTCAAATAATCAAGAATGAAGGTCAAAGGACTAGATTTGCCAAAGAAATGAAGAAAAGAGCTCAAATGTAGATTCTGCCAAAGTCTAAGGGCTGAAATTGCTAATTTTCATATTTACTTTGTGCTTGATCCGGGTTTACAAGTAACAACCAACGAGAGGGCTTGAAAAACAAAACATGGATCACCAAATAAGCATCCAGCTGGCCACTAGCGTCGTCCCACATTTATTAAAGGATCCAAACAATGCAGCGCACTTTCCCCTTATAAACCAATCACATTTCGCCACTCAATAATCAAATTATCCACTTTGGATAATGATCCGCGTAACATGCTGAAGCCCAATAAAATCATGCCACGTGTCATCTTCAAGAAGCAACGAGCCCAGAACCTATATTGAGCTACAATGCATTTCAGATTAAGTGCAAAACATGAAAAAGACTCAAAACCAAGCAACGAATCCATCCCTCATGATCAATTAAGTTGAAAGTCATTGGATTAAAAACCCCTCTTTGTGTTCTTGAGCCGAATTATTCAATCATCAAGGAGAAGCCACGTGGAGCTCAGAGATTGGACGAAACACGTCATCAACCCCAACTAATCTTCATCTTAGCTCTATAAATAGGACCTTAGCTCTCATTTTGTACGTGTAGATTTAGGGGGTGAAAAACACACACTTAAATTTTTTTCTCTCAATTTCCAGTTCTTCCCTTTCAGTTAGCACAACTCTTAGGTGTTTGACACACACCTAAGAGTTTGTTAGATAGTTAGTTAACATTTGTAACAAATTTTCCCTCTAATTAATAAAATTTACAATTCAGTTACTCAATTCTCATTCTACTTCATTCATACTCAATTCCTGTTGAATCTGTGTGTTTCTATTGATCTTCCATGATCAATGGATGCATTATTGATGTTTTGAAGAACTTTTAGCTGTTCAGTTTCACAAGGAGTTCATTTGCAGTTCATTTCAAGCCATTTGCAGAGTTTATAGCAAGGGTGTAGATTGTAGCTGAATTTGATGATGATGATGATGGTTAAATCTGGTTGATTACTGGTGGTTTAGTGTTTACTAGAGAGCTCAGTGCTCCTCTACTCCATCAGAGGAGGCTTCATAGATAAAAAGTTTTATTTCCCTTATTTTTGTTACTCTAAATTGTTCTGCATGCTACATTCCTAGTGTAATGACTATGTGTTGATCTGAATGTGTTTCTAGCTTAATTGTAGCATAATTGTGTTAGTTTGATAGAGAGTTTGTTGTCTTACAGCTTTTCATTGAGATTTACTTGGTAAATTTTGGTATTTTCATCAGTCATTAGTCATAAAACTCATTTTGTGGTTAAGTCTGTTTACATGCTTGTTTTTGGTTCCAACATACTTCAATTGGTCATTTAAATAAGTTCTGATAAAAGTCTAGACCTTTTTTAGACTTGTGCTTACATTCTCTTTGAAAAAGTTTAATAACTGATTTTAAAGTGGTGTTTGGTTTAAGTGATTCCTTGTAATTCAAGTTGTAAAACTGGTTGATAAGAGTTCATTTACATTAGGTGAGCTATTAAAAGTATCTTGGTCTCAATTTGTGGTCAAACAAGTTTTCAAAAAGGCAATTGGTAGTCTAAAAAGTTTGGGTCAAATCCGTTTACTAGTTCATTAGTTAAACTAGCAAACTTTGATTCTTTGCCATTTCTTCATTACTTGTTGGATTTTCCTTGAACCTGTTTCAAAGTATAGCTTAACATCTGGACTTTCAGTGTCTAATGGGAATTTATACAGTTTAGAATTTTTAGTGAGAAATCAGCTTATTAGTCAGCTTATTAGCAAATGCAAGTTTCTGTAACAAAGTCCTGTTTTGCTATATCTACAAATCCACTTCATAAACTTGCCAATTTTCTTTCACAAATCTAATTGCCAACATGTCTTGAGTAGAATTTCAGATTTTCATCTTTTTGGATTTTTGGTCAAAGTTGGTCAAATAAGCCCAGGTTTGCTTATTCTGGATTCTGGCTTATTCAGTGGATCATTTTTAATTCTAAAAGTCATTCTAAGCTTATTGTTAGTTGATTAATCAGTTTCAGCAATAAAATTAAAGTGTGGATGTCTAGATTTCATATGAGCTTATTCTTGGCTTATTGAGATAAGCTAACTTGTGATTTTCAAGCTTTTAAGTAAAATCCTGTTACTGGCCTAGCTAATTTTAAATTTTAAGCAGTTTAAAACAAACCAGAGTGATTTTGGTTCATTAATAAGCTCAAACCATCTTATTGTAGTGGCTTAACCCGTTTTTCATAAAATTTTTCATTTAATTGCACATAGGTCCTTGTTGTTTGTTAAACTTTGTATTCAGTGTTAATTGTCATTGTTTTTAGGGTTTGCCCAAGTTAGTCCTTGTAATTTCAGTTTTTAACAAATTCAGTTAGTTAGTTTTGGAAACTTGTTAAGTTTGTTACTAGTTTATTATATTTTACATATTTGGTCCTTTTAGTTCCTGAATTTTACATTTCAGTCACTATACTTTCATTTAGTTTACATTTCAAGTATTTTTACTTTTATGCATTAAAAGTTTGTACTTTGTGAATAGTAATTGGTACGTGCACTTTGTTTTACGGATACGTAGCATTACTATTTTCATCTTTTTACGTGTTGATTGAATTAGACATAGAAATCCAAATATCCTTAACAACCATGAACAATTAAAAGCTCGATAATTTAGGTCTTTAAATTTGTCAAGAATCGAGAATAAACGAACTTACAAATACTCAATTTCAAGACCCTTGAAGGAATTGTTTCGAGTAGGAAGCTACTCGAAACGGAGGAGTTCATCCTGACCTCTCAACCCTTTTCCTTTAATAAATCCAGTTAAGTTCTTTCAGCCATGTCACATTCCATGATTCACTTCAGTCATGTCACGTTTATACATTCAGCAACATTATATTCTAAATCAGGGACGAATTGTCCTTTCAGCTTTCATATTCTTTCAGCCTATGTGTCATCCCAGCTTTTATAATTTCACCAGCTTAATTACCGTTAATTCAGGGACGAATTATTCTTTTTAGAGGAGAAGAATTATAAAAAAATTTAAGAATATTAAATATGCAGTTTTAATCTATTAAAAAACTAATTATTAAGTTTCAGAAAATATTACGAAAGATAGTTGCGTTTCAGAAAACTGTTTCAGAAAAATAAAGCGCGAGAGTTAAATGCGCGAACATACGTAAATAAATATAAATGACTAATATAAAAAAACATAAAACTATGTAATGTAAAAGGGGGGGTTATAAAAATTGAGAGAAAGGTCTAATGGGTTTGAAGGCCCAGTTTTGTTGTAAAAAACACGGGAGTTTCCCCCTTGTCAAAACAGCGAGCAAAAAAAATTAGGGTTCGTCCTGGAGGTGTGCCGCCGGCTAGAACAAACAGAAGGGAGAAAATAGCTTTGTTTTTCGTCGTCTTCATTCTTCCTAAATCACAAAGGTAACCGTTTTATTATATGGGTATAAATCACGTTTGATTTTTGAAGGACCTTAATCACGGATCTGTTTTATAAATATGAAATAAAATCAGGGTGAGTCAGGTTTGGGGGTTTAGGCACGAAAACCGAGAGTCAACAGAATCTGGGTGATGTTGTGGATGACTGGTGTTGTTCGATGGTGTTTTATGTGCCCAGCCATGAACCAAAAGACCCAAACGATGGGTATTATGTGACTAGCAGGGGTGTTTGGATGTTCGAACAGCAACAGCAGCCCAGCAGGGGTGTTTGGGTCTAGTTCTCCCAGCATTGGTGTTTGGGATTGCGAGTTGTGGGAACCACTGCATTAGCAGTGGTAACCACTACACTAGCAGTGGGAACATATAACATAGCAGTAGGAACTTTAAACAGTGGGAGACATTATACAAGCAGTAGCAACTGGCACTAGGCCAGTGGCTACTGCTGGGTGACGTCAACAGCAGGAGGAAACCACGACAAGGTCGTGATGTACTCGGTTCAATTAACCCGAGACATGGGTGTCTCGGGGAAGTTTTAGCACCGGTTTTCGGGATAACTAGTATTTATAAACACGTGGATATTATTTATATGAATAAAATCATTTTATAAGGAGTTTTATAAATGGATTAATTAAACTGTTAGATTGTATTAATTTAATTAGTAAAATTAATCGATTTTGTTTTATCCTTTTTATTTTTTTTTAAACATGTGATTTAATTACTATTTTTCAAAGAAACAAATTTAGAAACTTGCTATCTATATCAGATTACGAGTTATAGTAATAATAATTATATCAGATTACATAGTATACTGTAATCAGATATACATAATATACGTTAATCAGAAATATTAGAACAATCAGATGTAGCAGTTTATATACAAACAGTAATACAAGAATAAATAAATGAAAATAAGAACAGTTAAGATCAGTAACTAAACAGTAATCAGACAACTTATTACGCGTCCGTTATTTATGTTGTATCTGTGAAGGCGGAGTAGATCTTTCGGTAAGGACTTCCTTTCTATGCATGTTAGGATTCCCCGTCTGTAGCCAAATGTTTTCCCTAGTATATGTTATAAATTATCAGAAATTATTTTAATAACTAAGATATTGTCGGAGCCTTATATACAAGCATGACCAGTTAGTTGTACTAGTTACGGAGGTACCGTAACCATGACACTTGAGGCACCGGTGTCATGACTCACCTGTAGGAGAGTGATATCCTGCAGCGTCCTATTCAGCTCAGCTAGGCCATTTTATCGGTATTATTAGTGGGGCGTATGGATGCATCCTAGACTATCAGTTTACAGTTATCAGTTAAATGTGGTGTGTGCTCTACATCCTTCACATTAGAGCTGATCCCTCCATCCAACACATTATTTAGAGGTCACCCCTCTACAGCATGACGAGGTCATCCCTCCAGTTATTCATGCAACAGTTGTTTCAGCACATGACCTATATAAGCTCTTGCAAATTAAAATACAGTAAATACATGTTTTCAGATTTAATAGATAACAGTTCAGCTTTATTATTTATAAATCAGACTTTTCAGATTTTACACAGATTTCCGCTGCAACTTTAATATATTAGTCTTACAGATTCAGTATTTTATCATCTGCTTCATTTCAGTATTTCTTATCATGCTTTATATCCGTTCACTGGACGTTATGCTCAGTCGTAGTTCCTTTCATGTTCTAACGGCAGGTACACCAGGACGCTCTTAGGATTCTGAGAGCATGTGCATTTGGATGGAAACTATCCAGACTTCTTACATTATTCTGCTTATTTGGACATTGTTTAGTCCTTTCCTTCAGTATTTACTTTTCATGTTTTGAGCTTATGTTTGGATTACGGATGTTTGATTTTGGTATTTCCTTTTTGGTCAGTTAATGTTTTAGGACATTTACCTTATGCTTTGATGACACGCCATAAATACACGTAACGGTCCACTTATCCAAGTGGGGTGTTACATATTTAGTCACACAAATCATGTTAAATGTAGTGACTTAGTCACATACAATTAACCAAAGAGTGGCCTATAGTAGTAATAAGTGTGATTGTATGCTTTGTAAAGTCAAGTAAATTGTATTTCGTGTGACTATATGCATCGGATAGTCACATGAAGTGTATGTTTGTGTGACCCTTTATGATATGTAGTCTGTGAGACCCCAAAATCTGACATGCAACAATTAGGCAACGAGGGGTAAAACGTCATAGTACAAGAAACAATGAATTACAGTTCATACAAAGCTGACGAAATAAAAACATGTACATTACATCATAAAAGTTCAGAGTCTTAAACATAGGTCCCAGAGTTTTATAAGCGGAAAAATATATTATTTCGTCTCGATTTATAACATAAAGTTGCCCAAAAGATAGAATAAACTCCTGACAGTTTATATAAAACCAATCTTTCAAAAGCATCACAGAAATCTCCAAGCTGCGATAATATCTTGCGGGCTCCCATCCAAGCAAGCTAAGTAATAATACCTGAGATTAAACATGTAAAATCGTCAACACAAAGTTGAGTGATATTCATAGGTTTAGCAATAAGGATGTGGAACACAAGCATTCATTTGTAAACAAGAAATAGGGGAAAATGGTTACGTACGATAACCATAGTCCGAAACATTATTATTGCTGTTTAGTTCATGAACTGGAGCTTAACTCAGTGTAAGTTCCTCTAGTCAGTATTCAGCCTAAATACTCAAGTGATAAACAAATATTAGTGCGTCAAGGTAATCGGGACGGGGATAGTCAATCCCGATGGATCCACCCACAACATTCGCGCTTGGTAGCAGGATTAATTAACGGTTCATGATCAATGAGAGGAAACTTAAGGCTAAAGACTAAAAGCAATAATATCAATGAAAATCAGTTGTAAATCCTCAAGTTCTGGAAAGCATACAATTTCTGGATAGCATACAAGTTGAGGATATCACATAGTTTTTTTAAATGGTTGTGTTCCACCATGTAAAATCTCACCCCGTGTTTAGAAACCATGTACAAGTAAAAAGGGGCTATGAACTCACCTTAGCTACGAGGTAAGTCATTCACGGTACTCAGCAAATGAGTAGAAACAATGGTAGTGAGAAGATCACCGACGATATGGATGCCCGGGAAACACGAAAACCGCAACCTATCACAATAAGGCGCGCGTTAAGACTCGAACTCAATATCGATATATACCAAATACAATATGAATTAAATGTTTCAAAGTATTCATGTTTTCAAAACCATTGACACGAACTAAATGAATTCATACTAACCCATTTATCCAACAATACCCGTTTAAACACTTGTACACTTGAAATTGACCCATCATAAGACGCCAAGTCAACGCAAGTCAAACTATCTTTTAACCTTAATTAGACCAGTAGCGAAGTCATTTATATAATGACTAAGCACTTGAGTAAGTCACCATGTCCAATAGTGAATACTCAAACTCACGCAACACAAACATTGAACTATGTGTCCAAAATAAAATCAGCAAGTACACTCCGAATGTACACATCGATCTACCCTATATAGACTTGTCCGTTTTAGATGAAAATTGATGTCAAGGTCACTTATAACCTGTATAAGACCTCACCAAAATTTGAGCCAAAGTTCACACTTTAAAATCCATCAGCTCGACACTTAACTCAACTCCAAATTTGGGACAGATTTGTGCACTTGTTATGTAAAACCGTTTGGACCACTTTTAAAGTACTAATTCGACAATCCGTCTTTTGAAATCACTACTAGACTCATCAAACTAAGTTTGTAAACTTCTAAAATCAGTAGTATCATTTGTCTACCCAAGCCTAAAGTCCCCGAGAGTCGACCCAAAATCAGCCACAATTTCGGATTGTGCCGACTTGCGTCTCCCGGTACACGAAAACTAAAACTAGCATAACTTTTGACTCGTAATGAATTAGAATCTCTATCTTATACCAAAACGAGCGTCTTGAAAAACTCTACAACAGTATCAAATAATTTTAGCCTTTCACAGATCTTAAACCCACGAAAAATCAGTTAAAAACCTGCTGTCCCAAATTATACTTTTAGAAAACATGTCAAATTCATTTTTCAACCAAAACCAATCATTCGCATACCTATAGAATGATCATACTATCATACCCATCAACCAAACGCACTCCTAAACATATGTATGCATCAAAATCAAAAGATCAAAATAAAAACTTAGACTTTTTAAACATCAAAACAACATAATCTAACCAAAAACAACACATGCATGATGATTAAAACATCATACAACCATGAAATCATAAGTTTATAAAAACTTGATGCATGTACTTGAATTTGGTACCATTAGAATCACAACAAGATTTTAGGAATGGGTCTAATTTTTTTTTAGCTAAATTCATGGTGGATGATGATGTTTTTATGGTGTTTTGTGGTGGGGAGTGGCGGCAAAGAAGAGGAGGTGGGAGAGAGTTTGTAGTTTTTTTTTTTACAAATGATATGTGTGTGAGTGGAAGATAAAAATGGGTTTATATATGTGGTAAGTGTAGGGACCAATCTTGCCAAGTTTGAAACTTGTGGACTTAAAAACAATTAATAGTTTTAAAGGGTAGAAAATGGTTATTGGTAAATACTGAAAATATTTACGGGGCTCGGGTTTCGTAAAAATACTTTTCAAAAGTTACAATGCATCATAAAAATGATTATATAATTTCCCGACACGACTTAATACGTAATTAAAACGACATCATCGAAAATATCAATTATCGAAACAATCGATAATAAAACGTAAAATTTTGGGCATCCGTCGGTATCGCGATCACTAGGAATTTTCGTTGTACATTGATTTTGAATAAACTCATTGTAAAACGCACGCGGTTGATTTTAAATCAAAAACTTTGATTTAAGTAAATATGGGAAAAATAAAATAAGAAATTTTATAATTCCAGATAATTTATTATCAATGATCAGTAAATACTTAAAAAGTATTATTTAAAAATCTCAGGATTTACATATAGCAATACAAGAAAACATAATACGTTGGAAAATTCAAGAAGTACGAATAAAAAGAATAAAATAATGCTGGGAAAGTACGGGTTCTCACAGTCTTCCCCCCTAAAGGAACTTTGGTCCCTAGAGTTCTCCTGAAAACAGTAGAAGATGCAAACAAGAGGAGGTAAAAAGTGTAGAACAAAATTCATTGCTTCTCAGGTAATTTCTGCACCACGGCGAATCTTCACAATTGGAACTCACTACGCTTCAGTACGGAGAAATATTCAAAAGATAGAATGAACATGAGAATCGTTTAAAAGGACAAAGTGCGTTAAGATGAATCAAAATTTTAAATCAACAAGAGGTCGCAAATCGTGCAACTGTAAAACGTGACAATCTTAAAATGTAAGAATCTAGTCACAAGCGAAATAGAAGGGAGAAAAAATGAATAACATATGATCATTTAAAATACAAGCTGTCACAATCAATTGTCTTGGATTTTGTATTACTTTAAAACTCAGTTTATATATTTTCTTGATTAAAAGAAAAAATTTACCAGGTGTAGTGATTAAAATCAAACTCTATATAAAATGAGTGGGTAAACAGTTGTCAAATCTTTTTCATGATCAGGACTTCAAGGTAAAGTAACTCAGTTCAAATAGTTATTTGATCAGCTTAAGAGCTTTTCGGTTGACTACATGAAATTACCGTTAAAAACTCAGGTTTATCGTTACCATTAGGAAAATCAGATTTTCCAAGTTATTTAGAATCATTGTTAGAAATTATAAATTAATTTAATGATTTCATTAGATTGACAGTAAAGTATGATAAAATCAATTACTTTAAAAGATACAACTTGACACTGTTTAAACATAAGTTATAAATTTACCAAAGAGGATGCATAGATCCGGTACGTAACTTGAAACAGTTATTTTGGTAATTTAAACATTTGATAAAATGTATAAAACGTTCTTAAAATTAATAATAATTTTTTTATAAATTCAAGAAAGTGTTTAAGGTATCAAATGATAAACACGTAACATTTTCTGGTCCCAAAAGGCGACAAGACATCAACGAATATGAATCATATAAAGGTCAATAATTTGTATACGAGCAATAACACAAGGGAATAAAACAAAAATCGTATCAATTCTTAACAAACATGATAGAATAGACGCGTCGATGATGAAAGTAATAAGAAACAAAGGATTATAGCAAGTCATCACTTCTTGAATGCAGTTGGTGACACCAATAACAGCTTATTAAGTTCTCACTGGTCGATACACGATCGAAAGAGAAGAGCCACACAATAAATTTTCAAATCAAAGAAAATTCTTAAGAAGTTATTTGAGGGTAAATTCAGTAAAATGAAAACATTAGCAAAGAAAGGCGAAATCAACACATGATTCACACGAATGAAATTTTCAAGACGACAAAGCCTAACACACATCATGACAATTACACGAAATCATCGTTCACGTCCAGTCGTAAATCATTAATCGCGTCCAGAGACGTTTCGAAGGTCTACCAAAAGAGACAGAGAAGATCGATCGATGAAGCATAACAACGTTGAAACTTTGAAGTCTGGTATCAATGGTAAGAATTTAGGCAAATGGTAACGAAAATTGTATCATAAGGATGATGAGGTAACAAGTAAAGCAAAGATCGTTGAGTAAGAAAATCTGTGCTTGAGGCATGTACTTTGTTCAAGAAAAGATAAGGGTTCATATGTGTATGTTGCGAACTGTTGATACTCGCATAAGAAGTAAAGTTTTCTAAAACTACTATTCGGCCTTGCATGGCTCCTTCAAAATTAAGCATAGGTGATCAGGCCATGCATAATTTAGGACTAGCAATGCGATGCTCATCTTCGTCAAACCAGTATTACATATCATATGACTTAAAATCTGTATATAATAGCATTTGTAAAAACAGGAATCAAAATAACATATGAAACTTTTCGCCTATAAGTTACTGGCTAACTGTTTAAATCAACAATTTGTATAGTTACAAGGGTTCTTTATAAGACCGTATTAGAACAATTGTGAAAATACAATGTAAAATTAATATAAATTAATTTTATAAGATAGCATTCAATTATTTAAGAAAGCCCAAATGAAACCTTTTGTAAAATGATTCGCAAACAAGACCAGCTTGAGTTATATGGTAACATGACAATAGTTTATAAAGTAGCGAGTGGGTTACAAGAGGGAAATAAGGAGTAGTTCAAGTCAGTCAACGAAATGGTTACAAGGTGATAAGGTTTCAAGAGGTTTAGCAGGAATCGTCATGAGACGCGTGTCAAGATGATAACAAACGTTAACGAAAGCAAGATCTTCAACCTCGGTCCAATTCAGTGGTACGATAGAATCAAAGAAAGACAATGGAATGACAGTTAAGTCATAAATAAAAGAAATGATAAAGGAATCCGTATGTGTGCACATCGCGATTAATTTGACAATAATATACTTTTAAGAAAGTAGTGTATCAGTTAACAACTAGTACAATCACTCCGAAAAGTTTCTATATTAGGAAGTTACCGAATTTCAAAAGTTCAAGATCTATGTACATGTATGACCGAACTCAAAGTTACTATTTTATACTTGTTCAAACGCAATCCTTGTTTTTAGTTTGCAAAATATCATTAGTTAAAGTTTTACGAGCTCAACGAACTCAAAACGCTTGAAATCATATTTTTAAAGTCTATCAGTTTTGAATTTTGGGTTCGACTAGACCAATTAACTCACTAAACGATATTCTAAGACTCAAAGTCTAATGCATTTCGATGTAAAACGATGTTTTGAACAACTTTCTAGTTTTACCCGAGACTTGAAACGGAATAAAAATGGACATTAATGCCCTTGCATTAAATCTGTCAACAAAATGATATTTTAGCATTATTCAGAAAATAACTTCTTAGATTTTACAATCTCAAATGAGCATAACTTGCTCGATTTAGAGTTTACTGGTCAAATTTTATGTCCTAAACGGACGTCTCAACAAGTAGAAATATATATTTTTATGTCTAAAGTTATAAAAATATTTTCTCGACACTGTTAAATTCCCTGTAAAGTTTCTGTACAAAGTATATTCTTCGACACCTCTTGAAATTAAATCAAATTTCATAATAACCCAGAATTAATGTACACACAAGGCTTGTGGATTCCATAAAGACGAAAGAACATAAACTGTATAATTAGTCATGTAAAGAAAACACAGTATGGAAATGGTTCAAGAATGCCAACGGTAATCTGAGAGATCAAAACGACGCATATCATCTGTGTCTTCGGCTGCAAGATGCAATGCAGGAAGGTCTCCTGGCGGCGTGATTTTTCCAAAATCACAAGACATACCGAGAAAGAAATAAAATATTAACAAGTCACACTCCTGAGGCGAGGAGGTTTAATGAAAAAGGGAGGATACAAGTAGGATCCTATTCCAAACAATCGTCACATAATAAATGACGATCATGTGTTCGAGGTACAACAGATGTTGTAAGTCGAAGTCGAAACGTAGAATGGTCAATGAAATAAGATGTAATCCATGTACAATTGTCGTGTAAAACGGTGACGTAAAGGTCAATCAAGATTACGAAAACTCACGATATTATTCAGGTACTGATTCAACGAATACTTCGAGATGTGTGACTCACATGGTGTCCTTTAGTCTTTTTCAGAGACACATTGAGCTACACAATGGTCTATAGGCTAGACATTCAATTACGAATGGTCGGAAAGAAAATATGCGTATCTAAATAGATATCTTAAAAGAGTTGAACAATGAAAGCAACACGCATGGTAGTAAAATGAAAATCAGGAGTTTTAACAAAAACAACACTTACTCAATCCCAAACAATGGTATCGCGAGAGTATACACGGCATGTAACAGTGAGCTGAGAAAAACAAACGAACGAGTATATGAAGTCAGTCGTATCACGCATAAATGAAATATCAATAATACTTAGAAGAATGAGTATGAAAAGTCGGCAGTACACGCACTCTGAATACAAGTATTTAACGTCATAACAATATAAAATCATTGCAATAAGATCAATTCACAAGAACAAGAATTCAAGAAATATAGTATAGGCAGATGTAATCACAATAATATTCAATGATAATTCATGAAGCACTAGGCTTTGTAAAGACATAGTAATTATCGCTATTAAGGTAATGTAATATTTCAACATGTAATCAGGAGAAGAAATACTACAATGATAATTAAAAGTAAATAATAAGGATCAGAGACTTACCCGCGCAGATATCGAACAACATTGGCAGATTCTGTGGTTGACACTTTAAAAACTATAAAATATTTGAACTTTTGGTTATAAACTAAGTTTTTGAAAACAACTCAGTTCCCTATAACCATCACTCTAATACCAATCTATGAGACCCCCAAAATCTGACATGGAACAACTAAGCAATGAGGGGGTAACACGTCATAGTACAAGAAACAATGAATTACAGTTCATACAAAGCTGACGAAATAAAAACATGTACATTACATCATAAAAGTTCAGAGTTTTAAACATAGGTCCCAGAGTTTTATAAGCGGAAAAATATATTATTTCGTCTCGATTTATAACATAAAGTTGCCCAAAAGATAGAATAAACTCCTGACAGTTTATATAAAACCAATCTTTCAAAAGCATCACAGAAATCTCCAAGCTGCGATAATATACTACAGGCTCCCATCCAAGCAAGCTAAGTAATAATACCTGAGATTAAACATGTAAAATCGTCAACACAAAGTTGAGTGATATTCATAGGTTTAGCAATAAGGATGTGGAACACAAGCATTTATTTGTAAACAAGAAATAAGGGAAAATGGTTACGTACGATAACCATAGTCCGAAACATTATTATTGTTGTTTAGTTCATGAACCGAAGCTTAACTCAGTGTAAGTTCCTCTAGTCAGTATTCAGCCTAAATACTCAAGTGATAAACAAATATTAGTGCGTCAAGGTAATCAGGACGGGGATAGTCAATCCCGATGGATCCACCGACAACATTCGCGCTTGGTAGCAGGATTAATTAACGGTTCATGATCAATGAAAGGAAACTTAAGGCTAAAGACTAAAAGCAATAATATCAATGAAAATCAGTTGGAAATCCTTAAGTTCTTGAAATCATACAATTTCTGGATAACATACAAGTTGAGGATAGCACACAGTTCTTAAATGGTTGTGTTCCACCATGTAAAATCTCACCCCGTGTTTAGAAACCATGTACAAGTAAAAAGGGGCTATGAACTCACCTTAACCACGAGGTAAGTCATTCAAGGTACTCAGCAACTGAGTAGAAACAATGGTAGTGAGACGATCACCGACGATATGGATGCCCGGGAAACACGAAAACCGCAACCTATCACAATAAGGCGTGCGTTAAGACTCGATATCAATATCGATATATACCAAATACAATATGAATTAAATGTTTTCAAAGTATTCATGTTTTCAAAACCATTGACACGAACCAAATGAATTCATACAAACCCATTTATCCAACAATACCCGTTTAAACACTTGTACACTTGAAATTGACCCGTCATAAGACGCCAAGTCAACGCAAGTCAAACTATCTTTTAACCTTAACTGGACCAGTAGCTAAGTCATTTATATAATGACTAAGCATTTGAGTAAGTCACCATGTCCAATAGTGAATACTCAAACTCACGCAACATAAACATTGAACTATGTGTCCAAAAGAAAATCAGCAAGTACACCCCGAGTGTACACACCGATCTACCCTATCTAGACTTGTCCGTTTTAGATGAAAATTGGTGTCAAGGTCACTTATAGCCTGTATAAGACCTCACCAAAATTTGAGCCAAAGTTCACACTTTAAAATTCATCAGCGCGACACTTAACTCGACTCCAAATTTGGGACAGATTGTGCACTTATTTTGTAAAACCGTTTGGACCACTTTTAAAGTACTAATTCGACAATCCATCTTTTGAAATCACTACTAGACTCATCAAACTAAGTTTGTAAACTTTTAAAATCAGTAGTATCATTTGTCTAACCAAGCCTAAAGTCCTCGAGAGTCGACCCAAAATCAGCCACAATTTCGGATTGTGCCGACTTGCGTCTCTAGGTACACCAAAACTAAAACTAGCATAACTTTTGACTCGTAATGACTTAGAAGCTCTATCTTATACCAAAACAAGCGTCTTGGAAAACTCTACAACAATATCAAATAATCTTATCCTTTCACAGACCTTAAACCCACGAAAAGTCAGTTAAAGACCTGCTGTCCCAAATTATACTTTTAAAAAACATGTCAAATTCATTTTTCAACCAAAACCAATCATTCCCATACCTATAGAATGATCATACTATCATACTTATCAACCAAACACACTCCTAAACATATGTATGCATCAAAATCAAAAGATCAAAATAAAACTTAGACTTTTTAAACATCAAAACAACATAATCTTACCAAAAACAACACATGCATGATAATTAAAACATCATACGAAATCATAAGTTTATAAAAACTTGATGCATGTACTTGAATTTGGTACCATTAGAATCACAACAAGATTTTAGGAATGGGTCTAATTTTTGTTTAGCTAAATTCATGGTGGATGATAATGTTTTTATGGTGTTTTGTGGTGGGGAGTGGCGGCAAAGAAGAGGAGGTGGGAGAGAGTTTGTAGTTTTTTTTTTTTACAAATGATATGTGTGTGAGTGGAAGATAAAAATGGGTTTATATATGTGGTAAGTGTAGGGACCAATCTTGCTATGTTTGAAACTTGTGGACTTAAAAACAATTAGTTTTAAAGGGTAGAAAATGGTTATTGGTAAATATTGAATATATTTACGGGGCTCGAGTTTCGTAAAAATACTTTTCAAAAGTTACAATGCATCATAAAAATGATTATATGATTTCCCAACACGACCTAATACGTAACTAAAACGACATCATCGAAAATATTAATTATCGAAACAATCGATAATAAAACGTAAAATTTTGGGCATCCATCAGTATTGCGATCACTAGGAATTTTCGTTGTACATTGATTTTGAATAAACTCGTTGTAAAACGCACGCGGATGATTTTAAATCAAAAACTTTGATTTAAATAAATATGGGGAAAATAAAATAAGAAATTTTATAATTCCAGATAATTTATTATCAATGATCAGTAAATGCTTAAAAAGTACTCTATTATTTAAAAATCTCAGAATTTACATATAGCAATACAAGAAAACGTAATACGTTGGAAAATTCAAGAAACACGAATAAAAATAATAAAATAATGCTGGGAAAGTACGGGTTCTCACATAGTCACACAAATCATGTTAATGGTAGTGAGTTAGTCACATACAATTAACCAAAGAGTGACCAATATTAGTAGTAAGTGTGACTATATGCTATGTAAAGTCAAGCAAATTGTATTTTATGTGACTATATGCATAAAATGGTCACACAAATCGTATGTTTGTATGACCTGTTATGATATGTAGTCAAATAAATCATGTTAATGGTAGTGAGTTAATCACATACAATTAACCAAAGAGTGACTAATAGTAGTAATAAGTGTGACTGTATGCTTTGTAAAGTCAATCAAATCGTATTTTGTTTGACTATATGCATCCAATAGTCACATGAATTGTATGTTTATGTGATGTTTTGTAATATTTAGTCACACAATGGATGGTTTATTTGGGTATCTAGTCACATAATTAAGCATAAAGTGGTCAAAAGCATCAAAATATGAAAGCGCGGGGAATCGAACCCCGTGCCACTCGCTTGCAAAGCGAACGCTCTACCATATGAGCTACACTCCTAGTTTGTAATGATAATAGTAAACTATGTAGGGGCAAAAGTAAGACCAACAAATTCACAAGCTTACCATATGAGCTACAAGTTTTTATATACATAATGTGGAACTTCAGACTTGGTATGCTAAATATATCCAAGACCCATATCAACAATTGCTTAACATAGTCAACCCCTAACCCACTTGTTCAAAGCTGTATATGATACTTACATTGGGTTCAGTACATCAGTAGTCCTACACATGATCCATGAGACGCTTTTATTAATCTGTAAGTACACAACACAAAAAGTTGTTATGAATCATATGTTATTGCTCTAAGGCTAGTATGTATATACCTGCAAATGCCTTTATTGAATCAGCCATATTCAGATTTGGTAGAAGGTTAAATACATCCTGCAAGAGAAGATTCATAAGACTATGAAAGAGATTACATAATCACCCATATTTCCAGACTGCTAAAATACCTCGTTACTAATTGAACATCATGAGACAGCAACTTAACCTTATGGTAAAGGCTTCTTTATGCCCGAATATAATAACGCGTTAAGCAGAAATCTTCCCACCTGCAATTATACAGCAACAATGGATTCTTTTGCAAGCTTATCTTTATGCCCGAATATAATAACGCGTTAAGCAGCATTCTTCCCACTTGCATACAAGTTAAATCGAGATATGAGACCATACTCAACTAAAGAAACAGTAATAAGTCAGAAAGAACATACATCATTTCTAACAAGAATGGCTTGGAATCTTTAGTGCCTTTAGTAACACCTTTGCATGTCCCTCTATCTTTCCATGTTTATTTTTCCGCCGGATCAATAGACTAAACAAATAGAAAATGAAAGTCAAATCTATAGTCGGGACCTGTAGAAAAATACTTATATGAATGTGATGCATAAGCACGAAAACATAATTCCATTTATGTAAACACTATAACCTCGTATGGAACGAATGTTCGTTTAACATGACAAGTACACTATAAACGATGTCTAGTCACTGCCTTTCAGATCATAAAGATCAAGACAATTGGTTTTTGAAGGGTAGCAAAAGAACTGGATAACATGCTTAATAACTGGATGTTCCCTAGTCATGACAAAATGCACAATAACAGCTTATAATATAGCAAACATTAAATCTAGTCCAATAACACACAAGAACAGCCTATTTGGCACGTGACATCATAAAAATGAACTATGGGACAACAGAACATATCTTGAAGCATAAGCACGCTTAATTCTAAGAAAGCTTTGCTACAACTGAATTTTTTTTCTAATCAAGCTTTCCATGTTACATGTCACAAAAATACATTGTTTTCCTAGAGCAAGAAATAATTTGTTAAAGCTTTAATAGTTTCTCATTTTAAAACGCTAATTCTCTGCTGATTTTCATGACGAGCATACATATACATATTACGAGTACACTATTTGGTGGCTTTTAAAATTGCTTGACCCGCTATCAATATTAATAACTTCACCAGTGAGACTATCTGATTTCAGAAATATGAAGTTCATTTGTCGCCAAACCGAACTTAATCACCCATACTCAGACCTTTATAGTAAGACCTTAATAATGTGAAATTTATAAATACCTTTAGCCATTAAAGATGAATCCATCAAGATGGAAGTTGAAGATTGTTTCCACCAAAGATTACAGAAATATGAAGTTCATTTGTTGCCAAACCAAACATAATCACCTATATTCAGACCTTCATAGTAAAATATTGAAGATTGTTTCCACCAAATTTATAAATATCTGTGATTATCAATAGATAATTATATATAAGACAACTTCAATAAATATCTCGTAGCTATGTTTTCAAGCCAGTACATATTAACGCATAGGTCAAAACCTGTTTAAGTATAGGCGAAAAATTCCCCATCGCTTGAATTACTAGGCTAGCTGAAAAAATCTATCCCTCCATTAGTTGCGATACCTTCATATAGAGTTTTTAATCGTTACACACTATGTTATGTATTTGAATTAACTAACAAAACTATAATTTGGTATTAACAATCTTACTGCTATATCCTAATAAACATTTATGCTATAGACATTGCATCCCCCGAATATCACTCCACCAAGTGAAGTGAACCAATCCTTCATAATATCTATAAGCTCTACATGCCTAAAAGTAATAGTAGATCAATAATCAGTAATGAATCATATTTAGAATCCTGTTAACACAGTAATCATCAACTTACGAAACACCAAAGTTAAGAATGTCTAAAACCCATATTTCTCCTTTGGTTTCGAATCCATATATGTTCTACAGATCAGATTTTAACTATTTCACTTTAGAGATATTTTATCAAACAGCTGGTATGCATAAACATAAAAACAAAAATTTACAACTCAAAATTCAATATCTATACCTGAAATTTCACATATATATAGTATATAAATAAAAAAACCTATATCACATACCGCATCTCGACCATCTGGAAATAATGAGTATGTCAAGACGCGCATCTTCAACAGATGATCATCATCAAAACTCAAAACTCTCTTTCTTTTGCTGGGTTTTCCCCGTCATCCATTACTAAATCAAAGAAAGAACAAAAGCCCTCGTTTTATTTATATCGATTGACAATACATACGAGGGAAATTTGTAAATGAATACAAAATGATGAGATTGACATTGATTTGGTGATTTTGGCGAATGAATGAATGAATGAATGGTAGATTCAACACTGATGATGATTTACGGTTTGGTTGTTTATATTAAAGGATTCGAAGAGTTGGAACTGGAAGGAGAAAAAGAGATGGAAGAGATCTAAAAGTGATTTTGATTTTGGGGATAAATTAAGCGGGATATTGAAAATATTTTAGAGGAAGAATAAATTTTGGCTAAGTTTTTTTTTTAACTAACTAAATAGTAATGTTTAAAATTTCGGGATTTTAGTTCACCATGTTCAATGATTGGTTTACGTGTTAATTGGTTCAACCATCAAACCAGACCGGTTATATCTACATATATAATTTTTTTAACCCATTATGTTCAATTAAACCGATAAAATATTAAGTCAACACACGTGAATGAAAAATCTGGGTCAACCTGGTTTGATAACAGAACATGACCCGTCTAGTGTTACCAATCTGGGTCAACCGGAGTCAATGAAATAACCGGCGGTTCATTTGGTTCTCAAATAAGCAAAAACACGACCACATCCGTTCCAGTTATCGTGTCGGTTCAAGAGTCAACCTGGGTTTTAAAACATTGTTATTCAAAGTTTAAAACATACCGAGTATTAATAGGACTGTAATCAAATGATAACCGATTACACGTTTAGAATTAGAAAATCATATTAATCTGGGGTAGGAAACATGTAATCGCAAATTCCAATAGTCAGATTCAAAATCTATGTGTTTATATGCTTTATCGCAGATTAGATGACAATCAAACGGTTATATAACTCGAGATCACAATTTTTTTTTCAATTCATGATAACGCGTTATATCCGGATGATCAGACGGTTTACCAAACTGGGTCAACCCAAGTCTATGAAAAAACCGGCGGTTTGATAACGTTAACGATCACTAAGCTTTGCTCGTTTTTCAAATTTGTTAATGCAACCAATGCCTAAAAATATTATTAGTATAAACTAATCTTTCTAGTTTTGATCTCGAAAAAGTTTAAAAACATTTATCTTCAAAGATAATCGAAAGCCGAATTATTTGACAAACACTATCATCAAGGTAATAATCATTTAAATCTTACACAAACATTTCTTAATCATGTTTAGTCATCATAAAAAGTGATTAACCTAAAACTCACATTTATACAAACGTGACAAAAGATCTCAAAAAACTTTATTTTTAAGAAAATGTTTTATTAAAATAGAAAAATAAAATTTTTAATATGGCATATTCCAAATGTTATAGAAATATCCTTTGATGTTTTGAACTACCCCAAATAACATTTCCCCGATAAAGGACAAAAATGAGTGGAGTCTACTACCCGTTGTTCCTTATATAAATGTGTGGTTCTTTAGTGATAAAGAACCGTGGGCCATTTATTGAACCGCGCTCAAAGAGTCGTTATTCTTTGTCTCCTATAAACAGTGGATCATATTTACATTTTCCATGAACCTTTTTGAACAAAATCTTTTCGCTTCTTATCTCCTTTTTATGTTTCCAAACATTAGTAAATGATCACTTAATTTGTTACGTATGTTTACTTATGATTATCCACTTGATCCTCTTCTTTACCTATCCAAAGAGAGGATCACTTACAAATTTGTGATGTGATTAAAGATGAAGATTTGATGAAGGTCATCCTTTCTTAGATCTAGGCATGTTCATCATTTTGTATACTTGAGTCTTGTGTAGATCAAATGTATTTGTGAATACTTGGATTAGTCTTATGTAGATTCAATATATTTATGAATACTTGGATTAGTCTTATGTAAATTCACTGTATTTGTGTATACTTGGATTTGTCTTATGTAGATCCAAGTTACATGTGTATACTTGGATATATGTCTTGAGTTGTAATAAGTCTTGTGTGTTAGTTCTCACTAAAATACCAAGTGATGTGTGTACGTGTCTTGTGAGTTCTCACTTAACTTGAAAGTGAAGAGTTGTGAAGATTGCTTATAGCTTTGACTTTCATAATGTAATCGACGTTTAGCTTAGTTTCGATGTGTGTAGATCGGTACTAGCTAAGATTAGGTCTCGACATTTAGCCCTTAATGTCGAAAAATAATGTAATCAACGTTGTAAGGTTTTCACCTCGAGTCACTCGTTGAAAAACTCATGTACACCTGAACCCGTGTCACTTTGACTTGCTTGTTTAACATTTCATGCATACCAATATCACCTTTACTCATACATTTGACATCTCGTGTATACCAATATTATCTCAGATCATGTGTTTAACATATCATGTACACCAGTATCCGTCGATTTTCTTCTTAAATCTCGACCTACCATCCATAAAACATTTGTGCTTGCATTATACACATATGGTTACCCCTAACTTGAACCGCGGTTAACCGCTCACTTAGGTACCCGCATGCTCAGTTACCGGACCTATGGAAGTGTTCGATATAAACTAGGCGGGAATAGTTGTTGCATTAGGTCAGACCGGACTGACCAAGACCGGACCGGACCGAGGACCGAAATGGTCCAAAATATCGGACCCACCGGACCTAAATGGTTCGGCTCGGTCTTTGATCTGATTCGATCCTATTAGGCATAATCGACGGGTTTTGATAAAACCGAATAAGACCAGACCGAAGACCAAATTAGTCCAAAACCCCGGACCAAAGACCGTCTCGAGCTCGGCTTATTCAATATGCTAATGAAAAAATTTGTATATGTTTTTCGTTAATAGCTTAAAGATTATGAACCTAAGTTTATAACTATTCCAAATTACTATAATATTTTCCCTCTATGACATTTTACTTGTCCCGCTCTAATATTCACCAAAAATTAAACTATCCATCCAAACTTATCACAACCTCGCATCTTAATCTTATATTTTTTGTTCATCTCGTATATTCTGTGTCGGTCTTCAACCAAACAATCCATTGTTCATATCCTCACCGAATACATGTCATGGCGATTAATTTCGTCACTCCTAAACTCTCACAAATCATGTTAGTTTATGTGTTGTTTTCTTAATTTAGTCATTAATTTAAGGTGTCTACTGGTCAATTTTATGTTTGGCTTATTTTCGACATTAAAGGGGTGTTTGGATGTGCGTTTCACCACAAATAATCTCCGAATCCCAGTTTCAAACTGGAGAAAAACTAGAAAAAGGTGTTTGGGTAAAAAAGGCCAAAACGGCGTTTAGTTATTCAAAAATGGAGTAAAACGGCGTTTTGTAAAAGTTGGTTAGGAGGTCCAGCTGCGAAAATGGAGTTTTCAAAAATGGAGTTTTCAAAACGAAAATGGAATCCCAAACACCCCCTAAGTTCATCTAAGCCCCAATCTATAAAAGCTTGGGAAATGGTTTCTGTTGCAACTGAGGCTCATTACCAGGCTCAGATCAAAGAATTCATATCCATCTTGTTTTGCCTTGTTCATGCTCAGATTACAAGACTCAAATGAACGTTGGATTGATTAATATGTAGAAATATATGGTTATATTTTTATAACTGGAAGTATAATTGCCTTTCATCACCATACATTTGATAATATTTGTGATTTTATAGGCGTTGGTATTGATATTTCTCGTGATATCTCAAGGAGGGATGTGGCAACCCAAGTGAACCCGGATGTTTGTCCTCCCTCGTCACTAATTAGTAGCGGGAGGATGACCTTTTGCTATGTGACAAGCTCCATACCAGTAGTAACAGATTTGCAGGGTGCACTCTTGTAAAACATATACAGGGAATGTACAGGTTGACGACCGGGTCACTTTCACTCGACACTTCAATAAATATAAAGATCAATTCCAAGTAAGGACTCATACATTGTGGAGTCATCTCAGCTTACACGATTGGTATATAATGTTTATGGGCTCTAAGTATTAACAGCTATCATAGTTTCCTGTTTGGATTAGGTTAGTATTGTATAATTTTATGTGCATCTCATTCGCATCTTCTGCTGCTAATGATACCAACAGAAAATGTTATGCAACCTGAAGTAATGTGCTTTCAGTTTCGCCTAATTAAATACCAACAAAAAATGTTATGCAACCTGAAGTAATGTGCTTTTAGTTTCACCTAATTAAATACCAACAAGAAATGTTATGCAACCGGAAGTAATGTGCTTTCAGTTTCTCCTAACTGAATGTTATGCACATGGCATGTGTTGATGAAATGAATGGTACATGAGCATAATTTGAGTAAGGGGTCCCTCAAGTTGTCTATATGAAATCTTGTTATGGGAGCTTATTAAGTTTTTGTGCATGTTTGTACTATTTAGTTTGTTGCTGATGTAGCTGTTAGGTGACGCCGGTAACTAGAACAAGCATAAGATCCCTCTATCGAACTAAAATATCATTCACATATATATGCTTATATCAGATTTAAAGATTGATGTTTATAACTTGAAAACCATAAGATCCCTCTATCTGAAAGGGAAGAACATGTTTCCCCTCTGGACATATCTTTTTGTTGGTCTTGCTAAGTAGTTCATTTATAATACATTAGAATCAAGTGCCTGAACTGTGTCATATCTTATTCTTACATACCTTTATATGAAAATCACTGTCGTAAGTTTCTGGTGCTTCTATATAGGTGACGATAATGTTAAAATATTTTTTTTGAAAAACAAATCTAAGAAAAGACTAGTTCCAAAAAAATAACCAGTGTATTATTTTAGTGATAGTTACTTGTTTGCTTTGTATTAGAGATAGGTTTATCAAAAAAACAAGTCTTGAATACTTATATCTGCCACCGAAACAACTTGATACAGCTTTAGCTACCAGATGTGTTTTTTAGCAAAGGTGGCAAAATAGATAGTTTGGGTGGGTTGGGTAGCAGGATCAATATGGGTTTGGCTGAAACTTATCATCTTTTAGTACTAGTTAAAAGTGAGTCATGGGTGGTTAACCCTTATCTAATGTCTTGCCGCTTACTTATTCAATGTCTAATCAAAGTTTCATTTATGTAGGAAGAAACTAATTATAAAAAAAAGATCTAATTTATTGACGACATATTGTTTTGTCATCCATAGATGGATTTTTGTTTTATAAATAATTAGTTTGCTGCAGACGTAATTATGTGTTGATATTTGTATGACAAGTGCAATTCTAGTTTGGAAACAGTTACTACTATACCATGCAGCTGCGGGTGGAGTTGGATCATTGTCGTGTAAATAAATGAGTGCACTTACATCATTACCTCTCTATCTATACTCAAGCTCATATGTACATTGTCATTTCTCACCATGTGTCTATGGGATATAGAGTATCTCGTCATCCATACTCAAGTAAGTATTCATATAAACCCGTAAGGAAGACGTAATAACAAAATCGCTTGTAGCTTAGTGGATAGAGCATCTGTTTCCTAAGCAGAAGGTCGTAGGTTCGACTCCTACGCTATAAGTATAAAGGTAATAACTATTGTCTATATTATGAATGGGATGACTTCTAAGCAGATCTTGGTAAACCAAGCCAGGGGTTAGAGACTCATAGTATATGTTAGGCTACAGACTATTTTGTTGCTTAAGTTGGAATAGATTGATTATGCCTGAATTTAATTGAGTTTAAATTGGTCATGTCGAAGATAGTTTAGTAAAAGTTAGTCTCTTAAGATATGCTTGATTTATGTTATGTTCAAGCATGTGAGTTCAACATATATACCTGCAACACCACACCCAAAACTGCTTTCAAAAACCTGATTACTCATATTTACATCCTTATTTGCAATATTTTATAGGTCTTGTACTTAGAGGTCAGGTCTCACACTTAAAGAAGCACTAGGAGAAGTTGCAAACAAGTCTAATTCGTAATGCATATGAGAAGTTTTCAAAAAAGAAGATAGTCCTACAACCTACAAGAAAACTACATCCGTCAACTAACACACAATAAACTTTAGACACGCATATTACCAATTATGTGACCATATGTACACGATTTTGGCTACACATATAAGGTGTGACAAAACATGATTCTATGATTTAGTCACATAAACAAATGCTTCAAGTGACTGTATATAGCATATTGAATTTAGTCATACAAACACTAAAAAATAGGAATACTATTAAGGTTAGTCAAAATTGAGATACATTTGGTTCTAAACATTTGTTATATGAGTATTTGATTGTGTGACATTTTTCAATGTAATGGTCACATATAATCATATTATAATGTGACTACAAATATAATTTAGTTACACATTACTGAAATGGTGTGACTATTGTCAAACATATAGTCACATAATTGTTTGACGATTTAGTGTAACCACATATAATATTTGATCACAGTTTTCAAGTGAGTTCAATATATTTGTCACTTTTAAATAAATATAGTGACTAATGTTTCAATATCTACTTTCCATTTGTCACACATGCAAAATTCATGTGTGGTTAATATTTAACAAAATATACTAGTCATATTAAAATAATGTGTGTGACAACCTTGTTTATCAATTAGTCACTTGTAAAATAAGTCCATGTGACCATATATGATTTTTTGTCACATTCGCGATGTGTATGACAAATATTTGTCACACATTTATATGTATAATCTGATTACTACTTGAACCAGCATTTGATTCGGTAACACTCCCAAATTATTAAGTAACTAATGACTCACCCAAAAATCAGTTGTTAGCGCTAGTCACGTAAATATTCACATGCGTGACAAACAAAAACGAAATTATCACACAAACTGACTTTAAGTGTGACTGTTTATTTTTGTCTGGCAACTTCAGTCACAAAAAAAATTATTTGTGACTACACGAAATTTGATATGTGTGACCAAAACCCATTTTTGTATTGGTGATATATACAGGTAAAAATGACGCATAGTGGATTGAATAAGACGAGCCTGGTGTTTATATTACCATTAGACAGTTGGAAGATGGGACTTGAGAGCTTTGACTTGTCAAATTCAAGTAACACTTAATACTCTGAATGTGATAATCATATGAAATAAGAAGGTTTTCTAATACAAATAGTAAGTGTAGATACTTATTGTTTACAATGGGTCTCATTATAGGGATAATCACTTTCGGGGTTTGTGGTTTGTACTAATGATTTAATTAATCCCACATGTTTTATTTACTTGTTTTTAAGATTAATTAAATAAGAACATGAATTCGATAAGAATTAAAAGAAAAAGAAAAAGTTTTTTATTTACCGAACACGTGGAAGAAAGAATTAAGATCACGATCACGTACACACAATAATAAAGTAGCAAAAATCGTCCGGTTTGTCCTTGTGGTTTGAGGTGGCCGGCGGCAAGAGAGGCAAAGGGAGGCAATGGAGAACTTTTTCTGTAAACCTAAGTAATGATTAAGTTTTCCCTATGTTTCGTTTATTATGGGTTTTAACTTGGGTCATGGGCCAAAGCCCATCTTTTCCTTCTTATCTCTTTTAGCCGCGGCACATGGGGCCCACATGGGTAAACCCGTAGTTTTCCCGAGTTAAATTATTTACGTGATCGTTCATGTTTAATTATCGTGATTTTTATATGTTGTGTACTTAACACATTTAAAATATATGCGTAATTACATGTTATTAAATATCGTGACATGTGAATTATATTATAAATGGAAAGTTTTTAATTTTACTGTATTTTTGGATGTTCACTGTTCATGTGTACTGTTCATGATATTTTAATGCGGGTTTTACAAGAAGACAATCTTTGAACCTCATTACAAGAATTTAATGACTCAAAAGGCTAGATAAATATACTAAACAATCTATCTGATATCCAGTTTTATATTAGTACAAAGTGTGTATTCGACTATCTGATATTGATGATGTACGAGTGTAGGTGTAGACGCATATTTTGGAGCTGAGAGTGCGGAACATGGTATGTGGTGCATGTTGCTGGTGACAACATAATGATATCTCCACCTTTTATAATCACCCCTGGCAAAATTGGCGAGGTATATTTTTAAGAACTTCTAAATAATTTTATATACATTCACACATGTTTCCAGCGAATTCAAGATATAGCTGAAATTAAAATTTTAAAAGATTCCGTACAATATCGATAACCATTTGAACTATATGACGTTAACTATTATTATATTATATTTCCACAGCCCATATGGACAATTTCTCTCTTTAACCGCTGCTTTGCAACCATCGAACAATGAATCAAAAAGCTCAACTTGTGCCTCTACAAGAGCATATTCAACAGAACCACCAACCTCGGCTGCTATGAGGCCAAATCATTTCCAAATTTCTTGTCCTTATAACAAAATTACTCATAATTTCCTATCTGTTTTGCGTATAATTAGAATAGAATCATATTAAACTTCATTTTGTCCAATGGTCTCAACTATTGGTCATATATTTAGTATACAATGCACGACATGTTGATACACATCCTACAGATGAGCACTTTCTCCTGATATTTCTCGCGACACATATCATGGTTTGACTGGTGGGTATGTCTCAATTGCATATTACTGCACATCATGTAAATCTTAAGTCAGTCGAAAATATCGGCAGTTAGGACGTGTTGGGTAACATGTCAAATCATTTCAATACAGATCGGAATATGTAATGTTCAGTTGAACCGTATACTTATTATCTGAAGTCAGAAAAAGGTACACTTATTTTCAGCTAATGACATGTGAGAGACAATAGTGCCACTTATCATTTATACAATTACAATCTCATTTTTTTATTATCCTACTATGTGAACTGAAGTGAGACTCAGTAAGTCATTTTTTGAGTTGCAATATTGGTATGAATCCAAACATGTCATATATACTTGATACACCATACCAGCTCTATACCATGACATCAATGTTTATTTATTTAGGAACGAAAATGTGTAGTGACGATCCACGTGTTAGATAAACAAGGGGCAACAATTATTGTGGAGAAAGTTTCTTATGATTTTCCATTTGGATATGCTATAAACAATAACATTATTAGGAACCTTATTATGTACATTTTTGCTGAGCAACTCATCAATGCATTGTGTTAAAAACATCATAGTTATTTTTGTTGTAGAAATAAAATCAGTAGTTAATGCAAATTTTTTAAACTGTGTATATCTTAGGTGTGGTGTCAACATATATAACTGATACACAAACATACTTTTAAAAAGATTTACGAACTGAACCAATGTAGATTATGTACATTCATAAATTAACATGACACTAAATACAGTCGTTAGATGTACCAATGCCTAACACTATCAAAATGGTAGTTTACGTTTAACAAACAAAATTGAAAAACAAACGATATTTATACAACCAAAGATTAATATGGGACAAAACATGTTCGTTGAGTTGGCCAATCCCTAAAAATATTAAAAATTAGTTTCATTTAAGTTTTTTTTAAAATGAGACTCACTACAAAAAACAAAAATTAATACACAATCACTAGGTCTCAAGGCTCAAAAAAGCAGAAAAACAAACCATAATTGTAAACAAACCACAATTATTGGGTGGCCAGGGCCCAAAAAAGCGGAAAACAAAACCATAATTGTAAATATATAAAAAAACAACACAAACGTATATATATATATATATATATATATATATATATATATATATATATATATATATATATATATATATATATATATATATATATATATATATATATATATATATATATATATATACTAGCATCGTAACCCGCCCAACGGGCAGGGTCGTTTTTTATTCTTAATTTGGAAGGTTTTTGGTTTGTGCGTTTTTAATTTTGTAAGTTGGTAATTTAACCTTTAGTATATGCGAGTTATAATTTACGGTATAGTAATGGTTTTTAAATTTTTATTAGTTTTCACTGTAGCTTTCGTATTGTAACTTTGGTATTTGAATAAAAGTTTCACATCTTTTGTTCGTGTTTGATTATTTGTTTTGTTCGTTTGAATTTTCTAATAGTTTGGCCTTGGTTTACTCGACTGGCGAGTTTGCTTCATAAATCTTATTTTGAAACTGTTTTGCATTGGCACACCCAATGCATGAGTTTGGCTCATAAATTTTTGTTTTTAAACAACATTTATCATTTAGTTGTAATGCTTGTCGTGTTAGTATAAACATAGAAGCTTCATTTTTCTATTGTTGTTTTTGCTTTTTGACGGTGTGAAGTATTATTTCAGACATAATATGTACTCTCAAATTAATTATTATTTTCAAGTGTGTTGGAGGATATGAGTTATCTAGTCTTAAATTAACAATTCACAAAATGCTGAAAACAATTAAATTTTGTTATAAATAGTGACAATTAAAACTTTTAAACCTAAATAGAACTAACGAATAAAATAAATATTCTTATTGAAAAAATTGATGGCAATTTATTTTTTAGTGATTAGCAATCCTCGGTCTAAGGCGTCGAATGATCTGTAGACATTCTTATCTTTAAGACTGTTATTTTTAATATCATTTGATTTCGTATCTTCTGATGTTCTAATTATGTAGTTTATTCATTTTAATTATTGAATTTTTTTAGTTAATTTGAGCTATGAAGGAAAAATTTTTCTCTTATTTTAAATTATTTATATAAGCCATAAAGGTGATTTATTGGCGAAAGAATTTATGATTATTACTCTAAAATAAATGAGGTCTCAAGTTCAATTAATGCTAAGTGCAAACAATTTTGAGTGGTCACACCAACTTCTTGAAAAAGGAAAACTTTACCATGTTTGAATGTGTGTGGCGGTGTGTTTAAATCTCGTGAATTATTTGGCTAATATGTCGAAAAGCATAATTAAAAAAGTTGGCTATATTGTATGATTGCATAATTATATTATATAAAATGTGATTTCCTTGTCATTATATTTTTATAAAAGTAGTTTTCGGAAAATGTTCTCCCATCTCAAACATAAAATCATATAGCATGACAATGGCTTTGCGTATATATGCCATAACTACGTATTACATTTCACTTCTTTTAAAGTGCAAGCAATCAAGCAACCTCATGGTTGAGCTCTCGAGGAAGTATCTTTATGCTAAAAAAATTTCTCTAAATGAAGGTCATGTAGAGCACATATGTGTGCAATTTTAACAAAAAAGTTTATTCCCATTACTTTAAACAAACTTTTTTATGCTACATTTTGTATCATAATATTTTGCATGATAATATTTCTATGCTACCATAGTATAATATCTCTTTGATATGGCCATCATATATAAGTGTATCTACTTCTGATGCTTCATGACTATTATACTATGGTTTATGTAGTTGACAGTTTTTTTTGTTTTTTTAGAACGTCAATTTTTACAACTCACACCAACTATTTCACAATTTATATCTTAAATGTCTTTACCGAGGCTTAAACCCACAACTCGGAGGTTAGAGGATCACTCACGTACCGTTAAACCAAGAGGCCTTTGAATGTAGCTGACATTTTATTAGAACTTGTAAAGATTATGACTGGTATAATCCATCATTAAGCACTTTAATACTATATATCATATAAAAATTGCAGTGTCACACAAACAAACTAAATGATATGAGGCTAACTCAAACACTTCTCTTAATTACCTCAATCACTTGTCGAAACCCGACTATTAAACACCCATAAGATACTAAACCATAACCATATCCCTATGGTGCGCCATTTGTTGCAGCCACACATCAAACCAAGCGCATCCCTAGCAGCAACAAACTTTGTCTTCATCATAAGATGTAATTAATTTAGTAAAGTATTACTAATTAATTACGTGCAAATCTTCTATCTTTTTATTAGGTTTTGATCTCCGTCTTCTTATATCTTTATCACTTCATTAAAGCAAATTCATATTAAAATCTCTATCTTGATAGACTCCAAAACAGAGTTCCTGTATTCATCGCCAGCTAGATCAGAAACTTTAGACAACCATATTTTAGGAAAAAATGAAGTTACGACGATATAGTACTTGAAAAGACAAATGTCACTACATACTAATAAAACTTTACCATTGTTCCACCAAGATCATTATTCATTAAGTTTAACCACTCAAGTTTGTAGCCGGGTTACTTGTGCTGATGTGGTGTGTTGATAGTGAAATATTGCTGACATATCAACCGATAGTACTAATTACTAAAGTAATGATATAACAAGTTCACAACAGCTATGTATATAACTGGCTGGCCATTGATTAACTCAAACAACAAACAACTTCTTCAAGCCATACCCACCATCAGAATATACAGGCACAAACGAGAAACCTGACTCCACAAACTCGAGGAAAGGCTGCATTAGCGGTAGTAAGGGCGTTAAGACCAGAGCTTTTAGTAGTGCTTACGCCCCTTTAGAGAGAGGGACACGCTTATTACAAAATGATAGTACGTTCTAGCTCACGTCATACATGACCACTTTTCACAAACACAATTTCTTACTATGCACTTCGTAGAGCAAATCTTATTATACTTTTTTTGGCTAATTAGTGCCTACAGTGTAGGACCTGTATGTAGGTTATTCATGTGAGATTTACTTGGATTTAACTTGGTAGTAGAAATCATACCTTGCATAAGCTTCTGAGAAATTGTTCATCACCTTTTTTCCATATATAGTTGGCAGTCCACCTACACTAACATAAAATCTCGGCATTTTCTCAGAATCGTGAAATTCTTCAATATATGATCTGATTACAACTAATGCACATTAAAAGAGGAGCCAATGAATACGAGTGGCAACAATAAAATGAAAACTTCCAAACCCATGTCCTTGTCTGCGCATAACATAACAAAAAAGCTATTGTAAGTTTGTCTTTACATGACGAATTATAACTTTATAGAAAAAGGATTGTCGTTTTACTAACTGATGAAAATTTAGTAAAAAGATGGGCTTAAGATCCAATGCTTACATATTACTTCACTTTAGAGAAGATAGATGGGTTGGGCTAGTCATTTTGGGAAGAATGAAATCTAAAAGCATTGGGCAGAACAAAAAGCAGCACAAACGTTTTAGTTTCTTTCAATTGACTCCTGGTTCCATTGTGATCAGACTATGCCAAAGCTGGTTAAGAGAACAAAAAAATATGTAAAACTTGTTTTATATTTTTTTAGTTCTGAGTAGCTAATATATTTTCATATCTCCATATGGGGTCGATTTGCTTGTTTATCATGGAAAGTGTAGATCAAAAAACATAAGAGGGAGAACAAACTGTCATGGACTCATCATATAAAATCAATTTGCCCATGGCTGATAGATCATGCCCACTGTCTTCCACTCCAGTAAAAAAGTTGCAGATCCAAGAAAGCCAGCTCTTGATGCCCACGTTGTGTCATCGACACCAGAAAAGACCGAGGAGACTTTGACTAGTAGGGTCAACAGAGAATCTGTAGAACTCCTTCGTACATTATGCTCTGGAGAATATTGTTAAACTCGATATATTTTATAATCAAATAAACTATGTTATTACCAGGTACAAATCTCTTTCAGAGCTTTTTGATCGTATGACTACTTCACTAAGGCTGCACAATCTGCGTAAACAGTTGCCTACTTTTTCGTAATATATGTCGTCAACTTGAAACTCTCATAGGAAGGTAATAGAAAATTGGAGCTTGTTTCTTTTTTAATTGTTCTTTTAAGCCAGTAACGGCGTGCTACAAATACCTAATCAATCATTCAAAGTAGATTGCATTGCTTCTGTATGAATCTCAGTTTTCACATTCACAAATATGTTTCAAGTGACCCAACCCGGAATAGCAGCAGCTGAAAACTACATCAGAAGCTATTTATCGTTTTAATAACAACGGCTGAAATGGAAGCAACCACTCCAGTGGGGTGGGTGTGGTTAGTTAGAAACAAAGATAAGCTGAATTGACCTATTTATGGTAAAAAAAGGTCTTATTTTCCATCTCTATATTTTATATTTGATCATGTCCATCAGCATCATCTATGTGGATTGCTGGTATAGAACTGTGGTAATAAAAACCTCGAATAAAAACAATAATACTTATGACAATAATAACAACAATTAAAATAATTAAGAAAGACGAAGTAAGTTAATGAAGTTATGTTCTTTCTTTCTGAAAACAAACTTGACTAAGGAACTGAGTTTATTGCCAACTTTCTTTATATTTAGAGTAGTTACATAATTTGGTAATATAATATCTCCATTCCATATGTTTTCAGATAAATAAAGAAGATAACATTAACGCCACTAAAAAGAGATGACTACTCATGTATCGACTATCAGTAACCAAAACCTTAAAATGATACTATGAAGTGCCCCATTCCATATTAAGAAGACCCTATAGATCAAATGTAATAAATTTATTAATTACAATTATTGAGATGAAAAAGGCTATTGAGACTATAAAATATTACCCGAGGAAAGAGATCCAATATGTTAGCATTCTGTCCAGCTAAAGGCACAACTATTGGTTGTGCCACTTGTGGGATCTGACCAATACGACCTCCACACCTGGCACTTGTGAGGCACCAGTTGTTGCTGGAAGTTCGGCCACCTCGGGGATACCCTGGCATAATATATAAAGTTCTCATTTGTCATATGAATAGTATAACACATACAATAAATTAAGAATTCAGAAATACTAAACCACTTACACAATAGAGATACTCTACACTAAAAGGCTATTGGGATTGCTTATATTAAGGTACTTATCTACAGAAAAATAAGCAAACAGCACCGAGTTACACTCTAGCTATTGGCTAGATCGCTATGCAGACGAAAGTGATACCTTCTAAACTGTGAACGAAGATTATATTAATTCTACATCATGGATTACATGACTTTACCATGATCCGTTACTATCAATAGATCACATTCCATACTTTTACTAAGACCAGCAACTATCGTTCCCTCGTATACTAATTTCATTGGCAGTCAATCTCTACATCAGATCGTGTATAACCGCACTCGAATTGTTCAATATAGAAGACTGTCATATATATTATCTAAGTTACTCATTAGGTTATTGAGCTTTTCAGCGGAAGTAGAAAATTATCTTATCTTTGTCATTAAATTAGAAATCCCTTATCTATGTCATTAAATCGGAAATCCCCCACTTTGTTGTTGTGTTCTACAATGGCGACTGATTATTAATTTTAAAGATACTATTTTTGTCAGACTTACGTCTGCAACATCTTAGTTTATTGGTATAAGTTTTCTTCGGATTGCTTCAACGTTCAGCATGGTTGACCTTTCAGCTCAAGAGAAGTAATTACTTTAACCACTCCAGCTTTGTCTGCTTCATATTGTTCATCGGCTGCAACACTATAAATTGTTAAGCATAGCAGTAAGAGTCAAGAAAAAAAGCAAAATTTCATACCTTTTTCCAAACTGAAGTTAATATATGTCCTTCGATGGTTCAAAATTAACTACTATCAGTCATAAATTTCAGCAAAAAAACCTTTATTAAGATGGTTCGATCTATTTCATGTATATCGTGGGCTGAGGGTACGGAGGACTTTTTAAAGACACAAATCTTTTGCGGGTTTGTGCCTATCCAGTCTTCCTTATTTTGCACTTAACTAAGTGGCAATTTTTATCCATTTATTAATAAATGGGCCAGTTTGGGTTATTTTCATCTCAAACAGATCAAATTAAAAAGAAAAGCTAGAGGGAAAGATGCCATATGAGTTCGAAAAGTTAGAACTTATAGATACATTTGTGGTCTGCATACCTGTATAACTACAGCCGCACCAACCTCCTTATCACAAACCATATGTTTTTTGGATTCCAACTGCCTGTAACTCGTTTATGAGCTCCTTAAGAGTCTGCCAAGAAGATCCAGCTGAAAAAGATCGAACAGATCAATAATAGTATACATAATGTATTTAATAGAACAAAGGTATAGCAGAATATTGGCCAACATGACAAGTAAAAGTTTATATATCCTAGAAACTAATCACCTATCTACACATTTTATGAACAACTAACTGTGTAAGTTTATCTTAAGGAAATTCATTAAAATAGCCATATTACACATAGATTTCTGACCAAATGTCCTAGAATCATTGTTTTTAACGAAATCTTATAAAAACATGGGTTTTTTTTTACAAAATGTAATAAAAAACTTGTGTTATACAAAATAGCCTCCAATTTCCCAAAAAATATTACTATTATAGTTAGTCAAAGAAAAATATAATGAGATTACCTTTCCTTGTGGCATCTTTGTTATCCATCATGTTGGTTGGAGTGGGAATCAAATCAGGCTATGCCCTCGAGAAGAAGTTGTTTGCAGGTTGAATGGATTCCTAAACTGTAACATTCTAAGACACATGATAAGATCGATGAGATTTCAGAATTAAAGATTGATAAAATAAGATAGCACATACAGACCTTTGCGCCACATAAAACAGGAACCGAAAGTGAGCGAGACTCCAGCGCTCCAATTAAGGAGATAGAGTGATCCGACTCCGTTATATCCCATATGTTTAGACATGACATATGCATTTATCAAATGAATAATATATATTACACATGCATATAAATTTTGAACATAATATAGTTTATTTATACACAGGATCAACAACAACAAAAGTGAATTAAACAAATGCTTTCACATATTTACCTGTTTCTTGAGGACAGTATGCAGTGTTAATGCAATAATGCCTAAAAACGTTACTTGCATTTTTCGGTCTCGCTTTGTTTTGATTACGACAATATATAAAAACAAGCATTTACGAAAACAACGAAAAACGAATTCTTGAGTTCAAGTATTTTTCATTTTACCCATTTTCACTTAAGGTATGGATAAACAAGTACTAACCTTAATCAAGTGATCAAATGATTTAATCTTTTCTTAAAACTCACTTTTTATTAAGTGTGACAAGTTTTTATTAAACTTCTTTTTAAGAAAATGTTTTATTAAATTAATTATTTGAAAATTTGAAAATGGCATATTCTTATTTGGTTAAGAATATTCTATCAGGATATTTTTTGAACCAGATATGACCTCCACCACTAAAGGACAAAAAGGGAGCGGAGTCTAGTCCAACTGTACCTTAGCTCCTAGGCGGTTCCTTATCGATAAGGTATCGCGGGCTAAGATAAGGTACCGCGAGCAGATATAGCCGTTGGCCCCTTTGTCCTATAAATAGTGGACCATTCTCAGCTTTTCAACTCACCTCTTTTGCACATCTATTTCCAGATTCAAACACTCTTCTTTAATCACTCAAATCTTTGATCATTTGTTTGATTACTACTTGTTTAAGAAGTGAATCTTGATCATCCATCCCTTCCTCTCCAAGTGCAAAGAGAAGAACACTATCCTTGTGAAGTGTTGAGTCCACCACCAAATATCTATTGAAGATCTAATTTTATACACTTGTAGTTGTGTCATAGTTGTGAAGATCCAAGTAGTTGTGTCTATTTGGAAGTTGTGTATGTATTAAGTATAGTTGTGTAGATTGGTCCTAGCTACGATTAGGGCTCAACTTTTAGCTTAGAGTCGGAAATTGGTTAAGCGACGTGTACGGTTTTCTCTACCATAAGGAGCTTGTTGTGTAGTGAACTCTCGAGTAAGGAGTACTCGAGGAGTGGAGTAGGAATGAGGAGTGAGCTTCGTTGCCGAACCACTATAAATCCTTGGCGTTCGGTTTGATCTTTCTTTACCCTTAACTCTTTACATTCTTTATTCTTTGTGCATATATATTTGTTAGTATTAGATTAGTTACACTATCATTGTTCATATTGTGCATAAGAAGATTTCACATATTTCCTCAAGCCTAAGTTTTTTGAAAAAGGATTTTTGAAAACCACATTTTAACAAGTAAATATAAGAAACTATTCAACCCCCCCTTCTAGTTTCTACAATTGGTATCAGAGCGGGTTGCTCAAGAATTTTTAAAGTATATTGTATTTTAAAACTTGAATCGATCTATGGATTCCAAAAATACCTAGAAGGGCAATCTATGCAAAGACAACCATTTTTTGAAACCGATAGTTTTATTTATTGGAAAAATAGATTTGAAACTTATGTGAAATCAAAAGATTTAGATCTTTGGCATGTTATTACCAATGGTGATTCTTTACCTTATCAGTTTAATGAAGTTTCTAAAACAAAAGAATTGGTCACTTTTGACAAAGCTAATGACGATACTAAAAAGAAACTTTCAAAAAGTAATGAGGCTAAAATGGTGATTTATAATGCTTTACCTAAGAAAGAGTATGAAAGGATTTTTATGTGTGAAACCGCTAAAGATATTTGGAACACTATTTTAGTAACCCACCAAGGTAATAGCCAAGTCAAAGAAAGCAAAATTGATCTTCTTGTCCAACAATATGAACAATTCGTCATCTTAGAAGATGAAACTATTGATAGTGCATTTGCTAGGTTTAACACCATTATTACTAGTCTAAAAGCATTTGATGAAGGTTTTTCTAGCAAGAACAATGTTAGGAAGTTTCTAAGGGCTTTACATTCAAAGTGGAGAGCAAAAGTCACGGCGATTGAAGAATCAAAAGATCTGTCAACTTTATCACTCGATGAACTCATAGGCAACTTGAAAGTTCATGAGATGATAATTTTGAGGGACTCGGAATTAGTGAAAACCAAGAGTGAGGAAATCTCTTGCACTTAAAGCCAAGAAGGCACAAAGTGACCATGATAGTTCCTCGGAAAGCGATGACGAGGAGTATGCATTGGCGGTGAGAGATTTCAAGAAGTTCTTCAAGAGACGAGGTCAACACGTTAGGCAACCCAACAATGACAAGAAACCATTCTCAAAGAATCGGTTTGCCAAGAACAAAAAAGGTGATAGGAATTGCTTTAGATGTGGTGATCCAAATCACTTCATTGGTGATTGTCCAAAGCCCGCTCGCGATAAGAACCACACGGCGTTCGTTAGTAGCGCTTGGAGCGATAGCGGTGAAGATGATGATGACAACCCCAAAGAGGAGAAATGTCTTATGGCTCACACTTCTAAAGAGGTACATTCCGAAATCGAATATTATAGTTATGATAGCTCCACTTTTGATGATATTGAATTTGAAGGCAAATATGATAGTTTACACTAACTTAGTCTTAAATTCATAGAAAATAATAAAACCTTAAAATCAACCAAAACAAGCTTGAAAATGAGATCAATGAACTTAGGGAGAAATTGGCAATACTTGAGAAAAATAAAGAAGTAGATTTAGGTTGCTTAAGTTGTGAGAAACTTAGATTAGAGAATGAAGATCTCAAGAGCACCTCCATTAAATTGGAAAAGTTCATGAAAGGTACTAGTGCTCTTGATGATATGTTAAACAAACAAGTTCATTCTAAAGAAAGACTTGGTCTAGGTTTTAACTCAAATGAAGCCTCAACTAGTGAACCTAAACAAGTCAGATTTTCACAAAAATCACCCACTGTACGCGGTCCCAGATTGTATGGGGCGGTTCCTTATCACTATGGAACCGCCGCCATAGATAAGGTACCGTGGCCAGAGGATGATTTTGGTGAAAATCCTGAACTTTCTGAAAAGTCTAAGTTAGATGAAAAACCAAAGCATCTTATTGTTAATAAAGTAAAATTACCCATACTTGACGACAATGCTATTGATAAGTTCTACAAGCCATTAAGTAAACCTCTCATGGGAAATAGAAGTTTATCAAGACCATCATCTACTCCACCTAGAATACGGAATGAGTCTAAGCCTAGAAGTAGAACGACAACGCCTAGAAGAGATAATCAAAACAATTCACGATCTAGAAGTAAAACCCCAACACCTAGAAGGAATAATCATAACTCTAAACCTAGGTCAAATACACCTAGGAGAAATAATGAACAACAAAATGGTTACATGAATTACTACCCTCCTCTATTTTGTTCTCCATGGGGAACCCCTCCTTCATTCATGCATCCCAACCAAATGCAAGGGATGTTTGGAACTAACAATTTTGGACCCATGAGATATTGGAGACCAAATGTTTGATCTTGTGTGTTGTTACCTACATATGCTTGGGAATTAATTTGGAGCCCGATGAGTGGATTAAGGATAGTGGATGTTCTAAACACATGACGGGTAATCGAAGTTTGTTCTCGCATTACAAAGCATATGATGGAGGTAACGTCACATTCGCTAGTAGTCTACGTGGTAATATCATTGGCAAAGGTACGGTTTCTCTTGACTCCATGACCATTGAAAATGTTGAGCACGTAGATAACTTAGGGTTTAACCTTTTAAGTATAGGTCAAATTTGTGATAATAAGTGTAAGGTCATCTTTTCGGAACATGACAGTGAAATCGTAAAAGATGGAAAAGTCATAGGAAAAGGTGTTAGAAAGCATGGGCTTTATGTCATGAAGGTTAATACGAAGTCAAAAGACAACATATGTCTTGCGACTATAGATGATAGTTCTACTCTTTGGCATAGGAGATTAGGTCACGCTAATATGCGTTTAATTCAATATTTAGTCTCTAAGGAGTTGGTAAGACACCTCCCTAAGATGAAGTTTGATAGTCACTTTTGTGATGCTTGCAAAGTTGGAAAGCAAGTTCACTCAAGTCACAAAGCCAAGAATTTGGTTTCGACCTCTCGGTGCTTAGAGCTCCTACATATGGATCTTTTTAGACCTTCCGCCATACGGAGTTATGGAGGTAACCTTTATACCCTAGTTATAGTTGATGACTATTCTAGATTCACTTGGACTAGATTTTTGGCATCTAAGAATGAAGCTTTCGATCGTTTCAAAATCTTTAGTCGAAGAATTCAAAATCAACTAGGATGTCCAATTGTCTCTATTAGGACGGATCATGGTAGGGAATTTGATAATGAAGTGCAATTTGGTGCCTTTTCTGAAGCTCATGGTATTACCCATAACTTCTCGGCTCCTCGCACTCCACAATCAAATGGGGTAGTTGAAAGGAAGAATAGGAATCTCCAAGAGATGAGTAGGGCGATGTTAAACGAGCAATCTTTGCCTCAAAAGTTTTGGTGCAATGCCGTGGACACATCGACTTATATTCTCAACCGAATTCTTATTCGACCTTTCCTAGGAAAGACCCCCTATGAGATTCTTAAAGGTAAGAAACCCTCATTGGAATACTTTAGGGTGTTTGGAAGCAAGTGCTTTATCCTCAACACCAAAGACAACCTTACCAAGTTTGACCCAAAGTCTTACGAAGGTATCCTTTTAGGTTATTCCCAAACTAGCAAAGCCTACATAGTCCTAAATAGAACCTCGGGGGTTATTGAAGAATCACTCAACGTAACCTTTGATGAAACCCCTCCTTCACCCAAGACACCACCATTGGTTGATTATGACTTGGATGAATTAGAAGTAGTTAAAGCCAAAGAGGTTAGAAAAATAGGAGTTGAAGACCTTAGTGTTGAAAAAGAAGTAAACATTAAGGAATCTAGGGATCATACTCTCAATAATGTCATTGGTGACTTAAATCAAAGGACCCTAAGATCTCAAGTCCAAAACCAAAGCAACTTCTTTTGTTTTGTCTCCTTGATTGAACCAAAGAATGTTAAAGAAGCTTTGACGGATGAGAGTTGGGTCATTGCGATGCAAGAAGAATTGAATCAATTCGTTGCCAATGATGTTTGGGAACTTGTTCCTCCACCTAGAAGTTATACCATTATAGGAACCAAATGGGTATTTAGGAATAAGTTAGATGAGAATGGTATTGTGTCTCGTAACAAAGCTAGACTTGTAGCACAAGGCTATAATCAACAAGAAGTGATTGATTATGACGAGACATATGCACCGGTAGCTAGATTAGAATCAATTAGAATCCTTTTAGCCTACGCTTGTGCCTTAGACTTTAAGCTTCAACAAATGGATGTAAAGAGTGCATTTCTTAACGGTTTGATCAATGAGGAGGTATATGTGGCTCAACCTCCCGGTTTCATTGATTTTGAGAAACCGGATCATGTTTACAAGCTTAAGAAAGCACTTTATGGACATAAACAAGCACCCAAAGCTTGGTATGATAGACTTAACGCGTTTCTTGTTAAACATGAGTATACCATGGGAATGGTAGACAATACACTCTTTACAAAGAAGAAAGGTCCTCACCTCATAATCGTACAAATATATGTTGATGACATTATATTTGGCTCAACTTGTCAAGAATTGTGTGATGACTTTGCCAAAATCATGCATGATGAGTTTGAAATGAGTATGATGGGAGAACTTAACTTCTTTTTAGGACTCCAAATTAAACAAATGGACGATGGTATTTTCTTTAGTCAATCTAAGTACGCTAAAGAAATGCTAAAGAAATTTGGATTAGAAGAATCTAGACCAATGAAGACCCCTATGGCCTCGGATACTAAACTCACCGTAGATGATGATTGTGAGTCGCAGACAACACCAAATATAGAGGTATGATTGATAGTTTGTTGTACCTAACGGCAAGTTGACCGGATATCATGTTTAGTGTTTGCCTTTGTGCTCGCTTCCAAGAGGCTCCCAAAACCTCTCACCTTGAAGCGGTTAAGCGTATCTTCCGATACATTAAAGGCACTATACATTTAGGATTATGGTATCCTAAAGGGACCGGCATAGGAACGATTGTCTACGCGGACTCGGATCATGCGGGAGACTATGTGGACCAGAAAAGCACTAGTGGAGTTTGTACCTTCATGGGTTGTTGTTTAACTTCTTGGTTCTCCAAGAAACAAACCGCTCTTGCAATATCCACCACGGAAGCCGAGTATGTGAGTGCCGTAAAAGCATGCCAACAAGCTCTATGGATGAAGCAAGCGCTTGTTGATTACGGGATTTCTCTTGATGATGTTCCCATCATGTGCGATAATAAAGGTGCTATAGACCTTAGCAAGAATCCCGTGCAACATTCGCGAACCAAACACATAGAAATTCGACACCATTTCCTTAGGGATAATGTTCAAAAGGGGAACATTTCTATTGAGAAGGTACCCTCCGAGGACAACTTAGCCGACATCTTCACTAGGCCACTTAAGAGGGAACCTTTTAATTACTTGCGTCTAGGTCTAGGATTAATGGAACATCTTCCTTAATTTCCTTTCTTTTTGTGTGTTTTCTTTTACCACTTTGAGTCATTGAGTCTTCCAAACTCTTTTTGAAAAACCCTCTCTTCTTCTTTTCAAAATTCTCAAAGTCTCTTTCGAAAATGGTTGAGAAATTCGTTTGACATTGTTAATTCAATCTAAAAACGAGTTTTCATAGATTCTCGCTATTAATCTAGAGCTTACATAATTCATATGTATGATTCTCTCAAACATAGCAAGAACAAGATAGAATCATGGAGGATCATTGTGTCATGACTTAAGGTCTTGTCTTAGACACCTCCTACATCGATTTTTTTTAATCCATGTATTTTGGTCAAATCTCTATTTGGTAAGTTTGCATATGTTTTCTTTGTCTATCTTTGCTTTTAAGCATATCCCTATGATAGGTTAGACTAGAAAAATAAGATTTGCTGAAAAATCTTCCTCCAAACACCAAACACTGCCTATACAGGCGGTTCCATATGTGAACCGCGGTACCTTATTGATAAGGTACCACCAGCCTTGCTAAGGAACCGCCTACAGTGCCTTCCTTTCTCGGGTTTTTGTCTGAAACTCCAGATTTGCTCCAATATTTTTGAGAATCTTTGTTTCAAACCCTTTGACCACCCCAAAAATACCCTTAGCCTTCCCTATTTAAACCATAAGCATTTTGCATTACTTCACATCCCAAAATGTCTTATACTCCCAACGAAAGCCTTGAATCTCCTCCATTTTCTCCAATTGCTTTTAATCCCAACTCACCCAAAAACCATTACAATCCAAACCTATCCAAGAACACTCTTAATCACATCTCTCCTACCAAGAATGTTGATTGTGGAACATCTTTTCTTCCACCACCACCCTTTAGTGTTCTTCCTCCTTCTCATGATAATGTCATGCACCATGGAACATATTGTCAATGTTGTCACTATCAACATCTTGCTATGACACACATCTATGAGGAGTTGAGCTACATCAAAAGTCTCTTAATCAAGCCTCCTCTTCACTTTGATTATGAGATCTCCAACAAGCCACCACCACCACCCTCCGCCATTACCTTGTATTTCATATAAGCATTGGTTGCTTATCCACAAGACACCAAATTCAAGCAAATCTTAGAATTATAGAATAACTAGGATTAGATTTATGCTTTTGGCTTGTTTCTTTTCTTTTTCCATACATCTTTGTATGATGTTTTTTTAGTAACCTATCTTGGATCTTTGTCTTTGTGTTTTCTTCTCTTTTATTTTATTTTGTGACATATTGCTATATATTGTTGGTTGTTTCTTTTGTTCAACTAACCCTTCTATGTAGCTTGTCACCATATCTCGATTCCTCGGTGCCCCAAGCTAGGGGGAGTAAGCACCAAAGGGGAGTCTTTGCTAAGTCCGTTTCTTCAACACCGACTTGTGCAACCTTTTTGCTTCGACAAAGGGGGAGAAATGAATAAACTCGTCTTCCAAAATCTTGTTTTTTGTGTATTGAGTTTATGTATTGTCGGAATCAAAAAGGGGGAGATTGTTAATGCAATAATGCCTAAAAACGTTACTTGCATTTTTCGGTCTCGCTTTGTTTTGATTACGACAATATGTAAAAACAAGCATTTACGAAAACAACGAAAAACGAATTCTTGAGTTCAAGTATTTCTCATTTTACCCATTTTCACTTAAGGTATGGATAAACAAGTACTAACCTTAATCAAGTGATCAAGTGATTTAATCTTTTCTTAAAACTCACTTTTTATTAAGTGTGACAAGTTTTTATTAAACTTTCTTTTTAAGAAAATGTTTTATTAAATTAATTATTTGAAAATTTCAAAATGGCATATTCTTATTTGGTTAAGAATATTCTATCAGGATATTTTTTAAACCAGATATGACCTCCACCACTAAAGGACAAAACAGGAGCGGAGTCTAGTCCAACGGTACCTTAGCTCCTAGGCGGTTCCTTATCGATAAGGTACCGTTGGCTAAGATAAGGTACCACGGGCAGATATAGCCGTTGGCCCCTTTGTCCTATAAATAGTGGACCATTCTCAGCTTTTTAACTCACCTCTTTTGCACATCTATTTCCAGATTCAAACACTCTTCTTTAATCACTCAAATCTTTGATCATTTGTTTGATGACTACTTGTTTAAGAAGTGAATCTTGATCTTCCATCCCTTCCTCTCCAAGTGCAAAGAGAAGAACACTATCCTTGTGAAGTGTTGAGTCCACCACCAAAGATCCATTGAAGATCTAATTTTATACACTTGTAGTTGTGTCATCATTGTGAAGATCCAAGTAGTCGTGTCTATTTGGAAGTTGTGTATGTATTAAGTATAGTTGTGTAGATTGGTCCTAGCTACGATTAGGGCTCGACTTTTATCTTAGAGTCGGAAATTGGTTAAGCGACGTGTACGGTTTTCTCCACCATAAGGAGCTTGTTGTGTAGTGAACTCTCGAGTAAGGAGTACTCGAGGAGTGGAGTAGGAACGAGGAGTGAGCTTCGTTGCCGAACCACTATAAATCCTTGGCGTTCGGTTTGATCTTTCTTTACCCTTAACTCTTTACATTCGTTATTCTTTGTGCATATATATTTGTTAGTATTAGCTTAGTTACACTATCATTGTTCATATTGTGCATAAGAAGATTTCACATATTTCCTCAAGCCTAAGTTTTTTGAAAAAGGATTTTTGAAAACCACATTTTAACAAGTAAATATAAGAAACTATTCAACCCCCCCCCCCCCCCCCCCCTTCTAGTTTCTACATGCAGCTTCAAGTTCTGCTTCAGCTGTTGCATTTCTAATCGTTTGGATATGATCAAAGTTATTAAAACTTTAGATTACATTAAATCAAAGATTCAAAGATTATGTTTAGTTCTTAACTTCTTCTGAATATGACCATTTTGTTAATTAAGAATATTGGATGTGACCTGAGCAGTTGCTCGCTGAACCTTCATGGCAACGTCCGCTCTAGCATTCCCAAACCGCCACTGCACATGTTTGTTATGCAAGAGTCTCAACACATGTGCATCAACAATCTTCTCTCCCACCTTCCCTCTCTTTGAATCAACCGAAAAACTGAGAATCAAAGGTGAGTTCCCCGAATTCTTGTTAGACCACACACTACATTAATCATCACATAAGGAGATAAAGGGCATGCTCTCTTGATAGGCGGGGATACTTTTGGACCATTATATATGATCGTACATCCAGAAACTGCCTTATTATTCTTCAAAAGTATGGAAAAACAGGATCAAGATCAGGCTGCACTCGTTTAACCAGATTAATAGATTCTGGCCAAAATCTAGCAGGGACAACTATACCACGAGGACCTCCACCTAGAATATTACCCGAGGAAACACACTTTGTATCAGAAGTGGCTTGATCAGTGATCATGGTTTTTCGTAATGCCTTAACAGCACTGGCTATCCTAGATCCACTTGATTTTATCTTTTCATTTGTGAAATCTACACTCGTTGTCACAAAATCCCCTAGCCGTAATTTGCTATGCGTCTACAGTCAACTCTTTTTTCTGAACTAATGCATTTATTCATCCTTTCAATGAAAGTTCCTGCCAAAAAGAGGTCAATAGAATGATCAACTTGATGACACAAATTGCAACCGGTCCTTACAACTAATTCCTGTATATATTAACTTATCTTAACAAAAGGATCTGTAATTGTAACTAATTTTCTGCCTACGTGCATAGGTTTTTACACATGTATACCTGACATAACCATCGCATTAGTCTTTTGAATTGAACTTAGAGGTCGTGTTTGCATCTTGCAACTGTAAATTTGTTCTTACTTGAAAATAGGCCCTTGGAGTTTATTCTTATATTCTAAACATCCTTGTCCCAGTTTGCTATGAGAAGTCTACAAATGATCTGTATTTAAGCATCACAAGACGACGGAGTGCAGAACCTGAAGTCCTCTAAAAACCATATCTTGTTTCAGTATTGTAATACGTGAAAGAGCATTCATTGCTGCATCCAATGAGATCAAACCCTAAAATTATTATAGCAGACTTATGTAACAGATGACATATTCAGAAAAACATACATTTATATAATCATTAGAGTTTTGAAATGTTTTTTGAAGGTCTACGAAATCCTTGGCCTATTCTACATGGTGGATTGATTGATTAAATAATAATAAAGATAGATGAAGGAGATGAGGGGGTAAAGAGAGAAAGGAGAGAAGGGAGGAGTAGAGAGAGAAAGTGAAATATTGAATTATTAGAAATGAAACCACCAACCCCTCCTAACATGCTAGGAGGGGGTATATATATATAACCCACCCTACATGTGGGCTATATGGACTATATGATAAATAACTAGATCACGAGCCCAATACATTAATATATCGTTGGAGCGACGGATCCTTCATAAATACGTAAAACGTATTTCCAACAATCTCCCCCTAAGGGAGGTCGCTCCAAGAGACAAAGTTCTAAATATTCTATATCTCGTGATCTATGCTAACTAAGATGTGACCGAGACTTTATTGGGAAAAACGTATTTCCAACAATCTCCCCCTAAGGGAGGTCACATCTTTTTACAAAATCTTAAACCTAGCATCTATGCTTGAGTCTTCGATCTTGTTCTTGTGAATATGCTTCATGTGATCTTTGACTTAAGTCTTGAGCATGTTTCCTTGCCTTGACCTTGTGCATTCATCACTTGTGATATTCGCCTCTTCGTGACTTCATGTTCCACATTCTTATACCTTTATAATTCGTGAAAGCTTCAGAGTTTGATATAACGGAAGACTTGACCTTCAGACTTTCTTGAATTAGTTGAAGTACTAAGTGTATGTAGTATAAGCATGTGGTGACGACTTCTTTTGGATTGTACACAGCAATGCCACCTTCTTGTTACTCTGCATAAGATAGTTAGCAACAAAACATATACACGGATGAAATGGCCTTGAACATTTCATTCTAATTCGGTAACATTTTACCTCCGATCGGTGAAGACCGTTGGACGATATTAGACATCGTACTTGTGACAGGTAGTTTCAATAAAGAACCTCTTTGACAAAATTTCGCGGGTAAACCCGTTCTCTTTACTCGACCGTCCAAAGCTGACTGCGAACGTAAAGAGTGAACCATTTGGATAATATTATCCGCATGATTTGAAGCCGTCAATTCATGTTCCTGGAACAAGTGAAGTTCAATTAAGAACCGCACCATCGTTGCTTTCCAGTTGTCACAAGCTCGATTCATATAGAATCTTGCAAGTTACCTACCAAGTGCTGTTTGATGTTAACACTAGAAGGATTTCCATTCGTCACTGTAAATACTTAATAGTATTACTCTGAATGTTCTGGCAAGATCATTAAGATATTGCGTAGAGGCCTGGAACGTGTTTAAATTCATTTAAGAGTTTAAACCACTTTTGCTTTCCAGTTATCACAAGTTTGATTCATAAAGAATCGCACAAGAACCTACCATGAGCTTTTTGACGTTCGCTCAAGAAGGATTTCCATCTTCATTGTAAATACTTTCGTATTACTCGGATGTTCAGGCAAGATCATGAAGATTTTGCGTAGGACTCTTAATATCTTTCTTACTGTTCACATTGTGTGAACAAGCAAGGAATAATGAAAATGTGTCCTAATGAGATATTTGATGATCCCAAATGGCTCTAGACTCGATCGTGCATTTTGGATTTTAGTGGTCGGAGGCTGGAGAGGAGTGCCACCTTTTCAATACCAATTTATTCAGAGTGAATAAATCAATAGATAATGCGTTTTCTCCGTGTGATTAAAACAAATATCTTTTGAGAGATATCTGAGTTAGCTGGGATGGGTTGTGCCTTGCATCACTGGGTCCATGATGTCTATCTTTAATATCAAGAATCATTAAAAATTATCTCAATAGCATATGAATTGACCCGGTTTCTGCCTAAGTTGTAAGGAGGGCTACTTTCTTTACACCCTTTATCTTTACAATTCTTTTTCATTCTTCAACCCCTTCAATGCTTACCAATACGTCATAACTAGCACTTTGTTGTGATTGTTCCAGTGCTAACTTAAGTACTTGGTCGGCATTCAGCTACGTTCATAAACTTTCTCCATCTTTCCTAAGGACTTCTATTTCTAGCTATGGAATACCCTTGGGAAGATTCCTCCGGTTCTAGAGGAATCATTGGACTTTAACCTATCCTACCATCCTTATGTCACCACAATCGTCACCGTCGTGAATTAAGATGTTGTGGGTAAGTATACGTCACCATGAAATCCATTTTAATATCCAAATCCATTTTGCTCCTCCTTAACATATATCCAAGTCCATTTTGCTCCTCCTTAACATATGCCACGATATTCGAAAACATTTCGCACATGTCGGGATGAGCCAGCACATTAAGTCAAACCATTGAGACACATTAAATCACATTTTCTCCCCCATATTAAAAATATTAACCCAATCGATGTTTTTAACATCAATTGATTTAATGATGTTTTAAGAAAAATTTGGGAAGAAAAATGCAAATCCGATTAAATCCATTTATCTTCATGAATTTTTTACAAGCTCCCCCTCAAATTAATAAGGGTGCACTTGATTCGCAAATAACAATATTCACGAGCAAAGATCATATATAATAATGAATTCACAAGATTATAGTATACGAGTTAGGACCTGAAATGATGAGAACATCATGTGATAAGATCACGTGGTTCTTGTCTGCGGACGTTGGTCTTCCTCGTAACTTCTGAAATTATCTTCTCCTTTACACCACATGGACAATTGATATCATTGTCTTGACACCAACTTGTGAATCATTGGCACTTTCGGCATTGAAGAGTCTGAACGCTTGACAATTGCTCCCCTCAATTGTTGACCCGTGTTCTAATTAAAGAGTTGTAGTCGTCGTTTGAGTAGTCGTATCGTCTAGTATATAGATATCAATTACAACGAACTTCGGATTGTGGAGTTGATAACTTCGGATTCTGAAGTAAAAGCTTTCCGGTGAAATGCTTGACTTCAATGTGAAAAGCGGGTTACTATCGGAAATAATAGCAAACCATATGGAGCATATTTTAAATCTGTTAAACTTCTGCTTGAACTTTATTTACAACCCCGTGTCATTATTGAACGACATTTCTAGGATCGTAAATATTATCGATTCCAGAAGACATGCTCTTTTTATCAAAACATTTTTGAACACACAATTTTGAAAGACTTAGAAAAATCTTTTGAGAAATTCTTGAAAAATTGTGTTCCAAGTTTTAAAAAACAATTACTTGAGCTTAAGATGTTGAATATCTTAAGAAAGCTCAAGTCCGAGAAGTTGTAAACTTCTTGTTGTAAGGATAAGTTACCATCGGCGATAAACTTTCCTTTTATATGAAGGACGAGTCCTAAGCTGACCTTTACTTAGAAGTCGTTTTCACGAGCTTGAAAACATTGACTGTTTTAACGAAAAGCTCATGACCGAGAAAGGTTAATTTCTCGTTATAAGGAAAAGTTCTCTTATTTAAAAGATACACTTTCCTTTCTGAGCTTAAAACTTCGAATGTTTTAATACAAGCTCATGACCGAGAAAATTAAATTTCTCGTTATAAGGATAAGTTATCATTAATGATAAACTTTCCTTTATTTGAAGTTCGGGTCACAATCTGTCATTTAACTGTGAGCCATTTACACGAGCTTAAAACCTTTGAATAATTTAAATGTAAGCTCGTGTTCGAGAAAATTTAATTTCTCGTTTTTAGGGTAAGTTATCGTTGACGAGATAAACTTCCATTTCTCTGAAGTTCGGGTCACATACTGTGATTTGAATGTGAGCCATTGTGCATGATCTTAAAAACGTTGAATGTTTTTAATATTAGCTCATGCCCGAGAAAACTTAGTTTCTCGTTGTTAGAATAAGTTTATCATCGGCTATAAACTTTCCTTTCTTTTAAGCGCGGGTTACAGACTGTCATTTATCTATAAGCCTTCGTGCATGAGCTTAAAAACTTGGAATGTTTTTTATATTAGCTCATGCCCGAGAAAACTTAATTTCTCGTTGTTAGGATAAGTTTATCATCGGCGATAAACTTTCCTTTCTTTGAAGCACGAGTTACAATCTGTGATCCGACTGTAAGCCTTTATGCACGAGCTTAAAAACTTGGAATGTTTTTGATATAAGCTCATGCCCGAGAAAAATGAATTTCTCATTTTTTAGGATAAGTTTATCATCGGCGATAAACTTTCCTTTCTTTGAAGCACGGGGCACAGACTGTGATTTGAATGTGAGCCTCCTGGTAAGCTTAACCATGAATCCCCTGAGACACTTGTTTCTCCGATATCTACATTTTCAGCAACCAAACTCTAAGAGTGTCCTTAGTTGAACGGTATACAACGATTGGACCGCTTCGTTCTTTTGGAACATCAACTTTGGTACCTGCATTCTCATTAGGAATTTGCATGCTTTGACATGGGTTAGCGATATCAATTATAGAAGCACGTAGGGGTTCAGTTGGCTTTATTTGTGTCAGAGGCGACCTGAGTAGATGATTCACTTATCTTAGCTGGCAAACGTTTCCTTTTATAGAAAACCTTAAGTTTAGGCTTAAGTGAAGTATCATCTTTATCAATTTCCTCCCTAGTAGTCTTAGTAGAATCAGAGACTATCCTAGTTAAAGGGCACTCGTTTCCTACAAGAGTGAAAGTTCTACCAGTGGGGCGCCAAACCTTACCAAAGGGTTTGATTTTAGCTATCCACTGGGACTTAATTCTAGCACGGGAGTTCACCTCATCAAGTAATTTCTTGACACAAGAGTCATGATTTGCCGTAAAGACACATTTTCTACATGTTTACAAGTAGCATATTTAATGTCCGAGTAATTCCTAGATGATTGATCGATGCTCCTAGGAGACGTCATGCTACGGTTAGCAGTGTTGGGTAATCTAGAAGGCATCTAACTAGGTTGGACATTGATATCTCTTACATGTGTCTTTTGAATAGCTTCCCTTTGACCAAAATCATGGCCCACATCATTTGAACTCGTTCTAGACGTGTTCTTTAAACTATTCTTAGAGAAACTAGAGGCAATCATATGATTAGGTCTTGCTAAAGCTGTTTTGGTCACATAGGGCCTAGTTGCTGGAGTGACTGGTCTAGAAAGATGAACCAAATCAACTTGGGAGGCAAACCGCGGTCTCGAGGATTGTGGTCGCTCGGATCTAAATGTAGTAGGTTGTCTGACAATCGGTTGTCTGACGAACTGATTTTTAGGCGGTTTCCCCAAGATTGATGGTTTTTCAAGCTTAGTGTCCACACTAGTTCCTTTAGTTTTCGTCAATTCGTTTTTCAACGCAGCTATAGCAAAGACCTTTTCCTGAACTTGAGCTTTTAACGTTTCATTTTCTTTGAGAAATCTATCTTGGGATGCCAATTTAGACTCTAGTAACTGAATTTGTTTCAAAAGATTATCCTTTTCAGCTTTAGAATCTAAAACTTTTTTATCCAATTTTTTTTCAAGAACAACGTTTGACTTTTCAAGTTTTTCAAAGTATGTTTCAAAATTTTCCATTTTCTTAGAAAATTCAAGTTTGGCATCCTCAAGATCTTTTGATTGTTGAGCTACAATCGTTTCGAGCTCTCTAATCTTGGAATCAGAAGCAGTCAATGAAGCAGTTATAAGACAATTATCATGATGTTTAGCATTTTGAACACTTTCTCCCCCATTACGACTCACATCGGATGAATCAGAAGTGGTATTGCTATCACTTTTTTCCATCCCATGTTTGCCATAATTAAGTTGAGAATGCTCAATATGCGGCATTTCATCAGCATATACATCATAAACAACATTAATTTGTACCATGTTCGCAGGCTCTTCGTCATAAACGGGTAAGGTGTCATCAAGAGACATCTCGTGAACATTCCCCGACGTGCCACTGGTATCATGTTGTCCTCCTGATTCCGTGCTCTTGCCATCGTTAGGCTCCAAGTTGTCAACCGTATGATCCTTCTCCTCTTGCATCTGCATCATAGATTATTGCACTCCATTATCATACGCTTGCTGAAGTTGTGATCTTGCATAAATCGAAGACGAAACCGATGACAGGAGTTTCAATATTGTATCACGGAAAACTCGAAGCTCGGTATGTGTATCTCGAAGAAATGATTGGCAAATCACTAAGCTATCAAGCTTGACGATATTGAATTGGAGGAAAGACGTGAGTTGTGTCACAAGGGCCTTATATGCAAGTACCGATGCCGAGTGATTAAAGTCTTTATTGTGGAGTTGCTCCGCTAGTTGGTTCAAGATGTTGAACAACGATTCCATGAATATATGACGATCTTGACCAAAGATTGTCACAAATTCGCTCCCTCCTTGAATTCGTGAAAGAGTAACTATATGATACTGAAGCATTTGAAATGAAGTGATGCCACTTTCTCTAACTTTGTCTTGCAAATGATGCAATTCACCCTCTTGAAAAGTTGAAGTCAACGAATCCATTGAAGTTCGATGAAAAAAAAATGATTGTGATTGTAGTTGTATTCGGAATCTTACAATTCGTGAAGAAACTTAGAAATGGAGATTCACGGGATATGATAAAACCAACAAACAACCCGTAAATAACACTTAAAAATCCTCGATTACTGATATAACTCTTTTCTCGGCTCAAAAATTTTTGTCGGCTCAAACGTAGATAAAAATAAACCGGAGTCCAAAACAACCGCTGCTCACTCCAAAAATAAAGCCCGTTAACAAATAAATCCAAGCTACGGTAAATATAATGATCGGCGCGTTAAATATTTTACCACTGTGGTTCTTTCTCAATACCCGCCTCAATACGATGTACCAAAAACTAATATATAAAATGAACTTAATTAAAAAAAATTAAGTTTAAAAAATGAAAATATAAAAAAATTAACTTAACTTAAAAAAAATTTACTTAACTAAAATTCAAAATTAAAAAAAAAAAAAAACTAATATATAACGTTTTTTAAGATGAAACGTGTCCCAAAATGGCCCTCCCTTGTTTTCTCCATCTCAATATTATAAAACGTGGCCCTCCCACTACTATCTCACTACTATTTTTTAAGATAAAAAATAGATAAAACGTGGCCCTCCCACTTCTTGTTTTCTCCGTCTTTTCTTGATATATAAATCTCAAAAGATACAACCCTAGCTAACCTCTCCTTTTTTACCTGCCCCCACCTTGTCTCTCTCTGTCTCACAGATATGTTTCCTCCGTCAAACAATTTGCCCTCCATCTCTTTTGATCATCAAACTGTTACTAGATCTCATCTTTGCAAGCTCAAACGCAGCATTTACAAATAACAAATCACCATCAATAAATCAAACACAAATCGAATCTCACATCCAAGCCATAGAACCGTATGTCACGAACATGGCTCGTTTAGCTTCAAGAATCTTTTGATTCTAGACTGCAAAGGACGAAAGAAAAACACGACTTCAAGAACAATTTAATTTTCTCGGGTAGGTTATTTGATTGACTTGTTATATTTTTTTTTGTGTTTTGGATCGATGAACGTTGTGAGATCTTGAGTGTTGTGTCGTGATTGTGTGTGGGTGTGTCTGAATGTGAGTCTGAAGGTGTTGTTGTTTGAATGTGATGGGAGTCGAGTCTGGGTGGCGAGAGTCGAGTCTGGGAGTCGAGTCTTGTTGTGAGGGTCGAGGGTGAGTGAGAAAGTCGAGAGTGTGAGGGATTGTTTGTTGTGTTTGGTTCCAAGGTTTGAGTCTTATCGTTGTTGTAAATTGGGTTGAGAGTCTGATGTTGGGATGTCGAGTCTGAGGGTGAGTGAATGGTGTTTGTTTGTAAGTAAGTGGGTCGAGAGTGTTGTATTTTGAGTTTCCGTTAGATTTGAATCTTCTTCATTCAGAATACATGTTCACTCGGAAAACGAGTTCACTCGGAAAAATCCCTTCATCCGGAAAAATCATTCATGCGGAATAATCTCTTCATCCGGAAAAATCATTCATGCGCAATAATCTCTTCATCCGGAAAAATCATTCATGCGGAATAATATCTTCATCCGGAAAAATTATTCATGCGGAATAATCTCTTCATCCGGAAAAATCATTCATGCGGAATAATCTCTTCATCCGGAAAAAAAATCGTTCATGCGGAATAATCCATTCATGTGGAAAGAATGGGTTGATTCGGAAAAACCTTTCGTTCGGAAAAAACTTTTATTCGGAATAATCAGTTCACTCGGAGTAATGGGTTGACTCGGAAAAAAGGGTTCACTCGGAAAAAACTGTTGACTCGGAAAAAGTATTGATCCGAAAAAAACTGCATTAACCGCTTATAAAAAAATGACAGTTGACAGATATGTTTGGACTCAACCCAGATAAAGAAAAAAGTTGAGATTGGATAACAACAAAAACAAAAATAGATTATATAAAAAAAACAATTGATTATAAAAACTGATAATAAAAAACTGATGATCAAAAAGATTTTTACCAAGTAACTCAATAAATATAAGATTTAACCATCAAAAAGACAAAATTAAAAAGATAAAATACAAACTTTTTATAAAAATACAAACTTTTTTAAGATTTGATGATAAAAGTTTTTGATTTTTGCATAAAAAGTTTGTGATTTTTATTTAAAATAAGTAAATCAAAGATTTGATTATGATTTAAAGCATAAAAACACAAACTTTTTTAAGATTTAAGCTTGAAAAAATCAAAACCCACCAAAATCAATTAAAATAAAAGCAAGAATAAACCAATCTAACCTTGGCTCTTGATACCAATTAAAGGTCTACGAAATCTTTGGCCTATTCTACATGATGGATTGGATTGATAAGATGGGTTGATTGATTAAATAATAATAAAGATAGATGAAGGAGATGAGGGGTAGAGAGAGAAAGGAGAGAAGGGGGAGTAGAGAGAGAAAGTGAAATATTGAATTATTAGAAATGAAACCACCAACCCCTCCTAACATGCTAGGAGGGGTATATATATAGTCCACCCTACATGTGGGCTATATGGACTATATGATAAATAACTAGATCACGAGCCCAATACATTAATATATCGTTGGAGCGACCGATCCTTCATAAATACGTAAAACGTATTTCCAACATTTTTGCACCTGTCATGATTATAACATAGAAGCCATAGGTTTGAATGTCTTTGAATCATTTATGATAATAAAGGTTCGAAGAAGATATAATGAATATAACCATAAAAAAGAAAACCATATCTTACCTTGTTCATAGCAAATTTTATAAGTCAACGCCATGTCATGATCCCGAGCTCGCTGCTTTGACCATTCAGCAACAAATGTTGTTCACAGATCATACAGTTTGGCCGAGTTGTACAAAAAGGCAGATTTATGCTCTGCAGTATCATAACCACTCGTAATTTTCTCTCACAAAGGAACGTTTCCTTCTGAATTTGTGGATTTCGGATCTGCTCCATACTCTACCAGCACATCAACAGTTCACACTTCCTTTTGATGTTGCTATATGCTGAGAAAAAACACAGAACAAAGGCCCATTTACTCGCAAATTAATAGATAAATCATTGACATAACAGGCATCAGGCTCGATACACAGTATACCTTTCTCTGTTGAACTGTTATTACATCCCCCAACCCGTACTTTTATACTGTCATCAACAACCTTTTCGTTGTAACGACATGGTATCCATATTAGAGAAACAGGCAATGTATGTGCATGGCATACAACTCGAAGAACATCCGTTATTTCGGCTATAGCAGCTATTTGAGTTTTTGAAAGGCACTGCAAAAATGATGATCCAAAGGCAAAGAATTAACATAAATTATTAATGCAAAACAAAACAAACTTGGACCTTTTTCAATCAGTTTTGACGTGGAAATTGGCTTTGTGCTTTTTTGGTAGAAAGAACAGAGCAGAAAGATAAGAAACATCAGAGGATGCATACTGGTCGACAGAAGTGAAGCTCATGACCATGAAAGCAGAGTTAAGAACTACGTGCTTTTGAAGTCGAGGAAGTGCAACACTTCTCAGGTTCACATTCTGCAAGTATGAATGCAGAGGTTAAATAGAAGAGACAGCAGATGCAAGATAATTTTACAATACAATAGCTTCACAAACATTGCAGCAATAAATTAGATAAATTCCTCACCTTGAGGTTGCCAAAACATGAACAACCTATTAAAAACAAATTAAAACATATTATAGGTTAACATATGCTTATTTAGGTTTCGAATTTAGCAATGGGTAGCTTAATGTTCTGAATTTAAATACTATTCACATAAAAAAGACTATTGTTTCATGGTTGTGTCTATGGTTTCAATATACAGGGCAAATTTAACCCATTTACTTCAAAACATCAAATTAAGAAATCTAAGGAAACCAAGCTTGTGACATGCATTCTAAAGCCATCCGATTCATCTTTTGTAGTTAATCTGCTATACAGGTGCTCAAAGTTGATTCGGTCAGGATATTCATAACAATAAATGGACCAGCTGCCGTCGTTGTCACGACAACGACAGCATATGTACTTAATGTATCAAATACAAAAGGACATTGAAAAACATAATTAGATCCCACCTTACCATGTACTTTGGATCGATGTTGCAATCTGGTTCCCATAGCTTTAACTTGTCCTCCAAATCCTCGAAAATGAATCTGTGACTTCATTATCTAAACACATAAACTGAATATCCATGATTGTTAATGAAAATCCAATTAGGATTTTCAATTGAAAAAATTACCTCAAGATGACATCCAAACACATAGATAAAAATCGTTTATTGATTATGCAATAACACTTTTGTAGATTCGTGCGAGATTAGGGATCAAATATGGTTTTTTTTAATTAGGGTTTTTGTGTGTGTATATGGTTTTTTTAATTAGGGTTTCGTATACAAAAATTAACCCTCAATGACATTGAGGATTTCGTTTTATAGTTATAAGGGTGACTATATACAGTGGAATAAACCCCAATAAGTACAATTAATCAATCATAAGTTCATAACTATGATTTTTTTTCTTATTATGAATGCATTTATTCAACCAATCGTAACAGAAAAGATAAAAAGTGATACGATTGAATGTGAATCAAACAACAATAATGAAAGATCGATTGATTTTTTATGAAGATCAATTGATTTTTTATGTTTTTAGGATTAGGGTTTTACACCCGTCGTTTATAGAACAATGGAAGGTTTGTGTGTGTGTTTTTACCCGGTGGGTGTGGGGGAGAAAATGAAACAAAAATAAATTAAGTAATATATATACCCGCGTTTTAAAAACGCGATTTTTACAAAAATGCGTTTTCCAAAAACGTATGCTAGCCGAAAGTGACGAAAATTAGGCAAGTTTTGAGATTTTTTAGGAAAATCTCAAATTTTATTGGTTAAAAGATGTGATTGGGATATGACTGGATTAAAAAGTGTGGTATCAAGTCATATTTATACCTATATATAATATAGATATATATATATATATATATAATTATATATATATATATATATGTATATATATATATATATATATATATATATATATATATATATATATATATATATATATATATATATATATATATATATATATATATAGAGGAGGGTTAATGTAAGCACTAATTTAAAATTATAAAAATAAGAACTAATGTATACCGTTGGATCTATTATTTTGTGTTAGATGAGATTAGTTTTAAATGAATGACATTAATAGTCATTAAAGAAAGTTTCAAGGGTATTTTTGTACATTTTTCTTTCACATTATGTTTTTCGTGAGCCTATTTTTACCTGTCATTTCTTGCTCTTATTTTTTTAATACAACTAAAATTCTTTTCGGGATTACATGATACATTGTTATGTTCAGCACTAATTAGAGCATGATACATTGGTGCATGGAATAAAAAATTACCACTTTAGCATCAAAACAAAAACTTATTCAAGTGGTACTAATAAAATATAAGTGATGCAAGTGTTACAATAAAATACACTCTAAGTAATACAAATATTACAATATATTGTTTTATAAAAGGTGGTACAATAAAATACTATAATGATACAAGTGACATCTAAAATACGAGTGATACAAATAGTACAGTTAGTTCAGTCATATGTGGTTCAATAAATTACAAATGATACATCCCACACTAAGTTACAATATGCTCCTAAATCACAGCTCGTACATCCAAGAATAAATTACACAACTTATATACAATATTTGGTATACAACCGGATTTACCTTATATAAAATTGAAACTTGAAAAATAAAAAGAAACCGATCGAAAATCCCATCTAAGTTATTAAGTATTAGTTCTTAAAAACAAAAAAAGATCCAAACGAATCTTGAATATAAACCCGATACATCAAATGTCGGTACATCCCACCAACATCAGTGGCACATGTACAATGATGTATCATGTGTTTCGACGATAGTAAGACGAAGCAGCGACATTAGTCTCCGGTGTATCGGTACATCCGCGGCACCAATCCACCATTATAGTAAACTTGGTGGTTGTGTGCATCATATACCATGATGTATATCGACGACAACATGACGAAACAGCGACGCGTCGGCAACTAAATAGATCTGATACTCGATTCACGAGCAGCACATGCCGTCAGTGACTTCATCTAAGGGTTTCGACACGAGTAGCACTTGATACACGGTGGATGGAATAGGGCGGCGTATATGAGAAGATCTAATGTCGACGACGCGGGTAATTGATTCACAATATTCCAGCAAGTTTTTCTAATGAGGGGTGGCTGCAATATTGTTTAGGTGTTATGAATGTGATAATTATAATAGGTGGGATGAGTATGTAGGGTTAGTAGACAGAGATTACAAACTACCTATAATACCCTTTATGGTATTTAATTTATTTTTCAGTTTTTTATACTACTAAAATACACTTGTCAATATATAATAGGGTTCTCATTTTTATAGTTTTAAAAAGTTCTCATTTGAATCAAATTCTATATATATATATATATATATATATATATATATATATATATATATATATATATATATATATATATATATATATATATATATATATATATATCTTTAACGGGTCAAAGCGACTAACCTGCATATGAAATAGGGACGGGTATCATGTTCAAAATACTTTTTCAATTTGGATTTGGGTCAACCCAAGTTAGTTTTTTTTTCGTTTTTGTATTTCTATGAGATTTAGTATTAGATTTGCCCAATATATATTTAAATGAAAGCCCCAGTTACATGGTATTCTAGTTGTAAACATGGAAAAAAAATTAATGCAATTTAGGATGTTTCGTATCACATCAGTATATCACACTTCGGGACCATTTTCTATTCCAAAAATCGAGGACGTCTCTTCCATAAATTCTACCACTTTACGATCTTAAATTTTATACTTCCTTCAATAATTAGCATTGTATCAGTACCAATAATATGATTTCTTACTTTGGTTTCTTACTTACTCATGTGAAAAAAATTGTTTTATTATCCTACTAGTACAGTTGAGATAAAAAAATTTACAATGGATAGTTCAATAAGAAACCAAAGTAAGAAATCTCTAAGGGTCATCGTACATCAAAATTGATGCCTTAACTTATCATTTTATAAATTTTGAGCCGTTACATATTTCATAAAAACAACGAAATTAACACATATTCATTTCAATAACCCAAAAACAATGAAAAAAATCTAAAAGAATAAAATAAAAATAACTTACACTTTGAATCTGCTAATTCTTCACGACACCTTTTCTCTACTGTTCCTGAAAATGGTTCTAATTGCTGAAAATAAAAATACTTAATTATATCATTTCTAATCAAAGAAACAATTTATTCGAAAAAATAAGGCACTTACAATTTAAGAACTGCTTTTCACCATATCTGATACGAATAAGGGGATTTTACGATCTGTGTGATCGGAGTGTGTGAACGATGATTAGTGTGTTTTTTGGATCGGAGGTGGTGTGGATAGAGTGAGGTGTTTCTGGTGTTAGATGTGTGGGTTTGGGAGTTTGTCAACTTTGCCCCCTCCTTTTTGTAACTTTCATTATCCACCTTGAAGTTTGATATGTTACAAAGTCCACCTTATAATTTGTTTCATATGTTTTCTACCAACACAAGGTTTTCTCTAGATTATATATATATATATATATATATATATATATATATATATATATATATATATATATATATATATATATATATATATATATATATATATATATATATATATATATATATATATATATATATATATATATATATATATATATATATATATATATATATATATATATATATATATATATATATATATATATATATATATATATATATATATATAGATTTTAGTTAAAGTAGTGTAGTATCTTATAATTGTTAAAATAAAAAGTGCTTTGGACCTTTAGATATACTAGTTGAATTAAGATGACACTAATCTCATTAAAAGAACATTAAGTTATTAATTAATTTCATTTCTATGTATGTTAGGAGATTCATAAACAATGGTCTCTTGAATTTAACCATATTTATTACCCTTATTAATTGTAATAACTTTAAATGCATGATATTAATTGAAAAAAAACACAACCATATTTTTTATGAAAACGTAACCATATTGTACTAATATGTACTTGTAGTTTTAGTTTTTTTTTATGTTGTATCATGTTTTAATTTCTATTATTCTAGACAAGTTATGTTATGCATATTATATTAAGTTATAATTACGGATATCGATTGGTACATGATTATTTTTTATTTTTTTAGGTAGTGTACGAGTTAACTGTCAAATATGTATCATCATGTTCGCAATTTTAGATGTGGCATAAATTGTATATATTTTTGTATACCATTTTCTTGTTGATGTATCATATTATTATTTTATAAAATATTGAATATGTGGTTGTTTACACTTATAAAGATTACTATTTAAAGATGATGTATCAACATTTTGCTATGTATCAACTCTACCTAATATAAAGAATAAAAATATATAAAAAAGATAATAAATATGTAGATGTATCAAGAAAAGCGTTATTATCTAAAAGTTTAGTTAAATAAAAAATAAATATTAAATTCAATACTATTATTAATTTCATTTAATACTAACTAATTAAATTCAATGGTTCATACTACTTTTCATTTTAACAATTTTAAAATTGTACACCACATTAACCTAACTCTATATATATATATATATATATATATATATATATACATATATATATATATATATATATATATATATATATATATATATATATATATATATATATATATATATATATATATATATATATATATATATATATATATATATATATATATATATATATATATATATATATATATATATATATATATATATATATATATATATATATATATATATATATATATATATATATATATATATATATATATATATATATATATATATATATATATATATATATATATATATATATATATATATATATATATATATATATATATATATATATATATATATATATATATATATATATATATATATATATATATATATATATATATATATATATATATATATATATATATATATATATATATATATATATATATATATATATATATATATATATATATATATATATATATATATATATATATCTATAATATATATATGGGGCTAAGTTTGACATAGGAAAATAAGATGGTGCCACCTCATATCCTACGTGGCGTTATCTCATTGGCTATAATTATATTTTATTTATTTTAGAAACTATTTTTTTTTTAAATAATATTTTTTTTTGAAAGATATGCATATCTTTTGATTGACCAAATAAATTTAAGATAATGACCGAATTCGATAAACACAATATCGTCGTAAATAATCCCTGAGTTAACTCTAATCTTCATGAAACCCTAACCTTAACATACATATTGTTTTTCTTTGTTTTAAATTTTGCAGATTAATCGATCTTCATGGAACCCTAATATTAACATACATGTTTTTTCTATCCGTGTTTTAATTTTGCAGGTTCTATATTCGATTCATATGAATTTATTGTTTATATTAGAACCTTTATCTCTTTTATATTTACGATTTTTTTTCTATTGATTTTTTTTGCAGGACTTAAAAACCTACGTAACAGGAAAAAAGGTACTGCTATTCTCAAAACCCTAATAATTATTAATTGTGTTATATCCTTTTACACCGTGTATGCATATTGGTTTCTGTGTGTTATTTTGTAGGCTGGTGATATGCTTTGTTTTGAACGTATGCATTTATCTTTTCATTATTGTTGTTAACAAAAGTTTGGAGTTATTATCATTCTCTTCAACAATGAGGTTTAAAAAATCAAAAGTATTTATAAGATCGATTAGACTCGATCTACAGCAGTGGAACATCAGTTAAAATCAAAAATATTTATAAGATCGATTGGACTCGATCTACAACAGTGGAACATCAGTTGGTTGAAAGGTGAGTCGATGACCCATATTTATAACTTCTCCCATATTTTTTTTAGTGTTTTAATTTTGCAGGTTCTATTCTCTTTCTCAAACCCCTGTTCTGATTGAGAGGTATGTAACACCTGTATCTCCATTGTTTTCCTAAAATTCATAATTCTTCTCAAACCCTAAAGATTAAAGATTGTCATACATGCTTTTAGTTAAACTGTTAGTATGTTGATATTACGATTCCTTCTAAGATTTATTGTTCATAGCCTAATTATTTTTTGTTAAAGTCTTATTAACTGATTCGTTTTTGCATGTGAGATGAAAGATGGTTGCTTTTCTGACACGGTACTAAATCTGAAAACCAAACATAAAAGTCTGGTAATTTTCTTTGTTATATGAAGTTGTCGTTTGTTGTTTTACATGTTCGTATAATCAAAAGCCATTGATTCTAATCATGTAAATAAAATTATATAAATGATTACACTTTGTTACGTACATAGGGATTTAGAATTAGTATATAAATGATTACACATTGTTACGTATATACATGTTGAGTTTAAAGCATGATGGATCACCGCTATAATTCTATAGATACATAATTGTTTCGATTATTAATCCAGTATGTCGTTTGTTATTTTAGTTACACAGGTTCACTATGGAGCAGCTATAACTCGAGTTGTGCAAACCACAAACCACAAACCACAAACCACAAACCACAAACCAAGGTGCAATTTTACATGCATTTTAACTGAAAGCGACATTTTATGCATCTCAAACATCTTTGATCTTACATTTTTAGGAATAGATCAATCATTGTGTATTGTTGTCTGATCGTATACAGGATTCCTTTTACAACCTTGAAGTAATCAATAGCAGACACATTAGTGATATATCAGTTCCACTAAAAAACCAAAAGGGTCCAAACAGCCATTGTTTCTTCCACCCCCAATGTCGAATACACACGTGGACCTTCCAAGTAAGTTTATACTTGAAGATTTCAAATAATATGTATAATCATTTGATAAATACTCTCCACTTTTAGGTGCCAATGTACCCTTCCCCAAAGAATGTCTTAAAAATTTCCAGCCACACATGATCATTATAAGTAGTTCAGAAGACTGCAGTGTGGTCGTGTGAAATCTTAGCTCTCTGGCTTTCATTCGCCAGCTTCCTGAGTTCTCATCTCCAGTTTTGGCTATATATATAAATGAATTAACAAGGGAATCGTGACTACTGCAGGAGATATTTGGTTGGTTTAAGTGTGTTATGCTTTTTTCTTGATTAATCATACACAATACCAGATTTATATGAAAAAACGGAACAACCAAAGCTGGAATGAAGTTTTTAAGTGTCATACGACCGCGGATGAGCTTGATGAAAGTAAGCGTAGGAATATACATGTACAAATATCATAAAACTCTGTATTTTATAATTTGATATCCATATCTATGTTGTAGCTATGAAATCATCACTACACTCACTGAATTGTGTTGTGTCCATACTGGGAGGAGACATCGATCCCACAGATGCTGGTGAGTACTCCACTGGCACTATGGAACACGGTCCCATGCGCCAGAGCTTACTGTTGGTTACTACAATACATATAACTCTTTAATTTTCTTTTTTTCTACAGATGGAGATGATATCATATGCCATAGATGATGTTCTTAATGATGATGAAGCTAAAGATGAAACTAATAGGCTAATAAAACCAAGTAAATCCACAAAGCTATTCTCTTCATCCTGCAAGTGTAGCAAAGTATTAAGGTCATAATTTTTTTTTGTAGTAGGTGTGCTACTTTTCTATATGCATGTTTAGCAGCTTCTGGTGTTGGTAAATAAAGTAACCAGCTGACAAATTTTGGTCAACTATTGTATATGAGAGTGTATTTTTTAGAAATGGGATCAAATATATATTGTTTTAATAGGTTGTTTGTACAGGCTGCAACAATAATTAAAAATTCATTATCTTCTACTATTGTTCTAAAATATTTATTATGTTGTTTTAATAGGTTGTTTGGTAGTGTCTTTCACGACCGTACAGTGGGAGGCGGCGGGACTCCACTAGCATAGCAGCCGGCTTGATATAAGTTACATGGAGTGAAGCCGGGTTGTTGAGTAACCAGGACAATTTCTTTGGTGGTAATTATTTGGGATGCACACACAAGAAATCACAAAAGTAACAGTCCAAAGTAATTGCAAATTGATGTCAAACTTTATTGTACACACAAGAAAGCAAATATTAACAGTCCAAAGAGATAAAATGCATGTAGTACAAAGGCATTGATTACAGTTTCTTTTCTCAGATCTCTAATAACAATTTCAGTCTGATGAGGTCTATAACGTTCTTGCTGAGCACACTGGTTGTTTGTGGTTCAAGCAAAAAGACGAGAAAGTTTCGAGAATGATTAAGGTTTACTCTAGGTAACATTCTTTGGATGAGGAGTCCTTGAGGAGAGGATTAGGGCCATCTACAAGAAAGAGTAAGCAATGGAATTGCAGAAAACAACAGTAAGATAACTGATCATTATTTTACAAAAAGAACTGAACAAAAATTTAATTGTGTCATGGGTTGGATTGTATAGATATCCGATGAGGAATGACGTCACTTCATATTTGGAGGACAAGCAAGTGTCCGAAAGCGGACAAGGATTTGGGCTTTGCTAATGTTCAGGTAACAACAAAGCAAAAAACCATTTATTTAGCATTTTAGGACCCATTTCTGTTACATATATTACAATATAGTTAGTGAGAATTGTTGCTATTTTTAAATTCGATGTTTGTTTCTAACAAGTAACTATGGTTAATTTCAGCTTTCATACACAAATCATCTTTTTTTATCAACCACTATCATTAGTATAGTAACTAATAGTATACGTTTAACTCAAATGGGTATGATTAATAAGCTACAAGTTCGAATCTTGAAACCAAAATAATTGTTTTGCTGAACAAGATATTTTTTGTCAAATGAGGTCAGCTCAACAAAGCATATATCCACTGTCCCACTGTCAAAATCTATAAATCCATATATTAGAAGAATAAAATAAATTATGCAATCTATTCTTTAAAAATATTCAAAATTTTAAATAGGATTCGATTCATCAGCAATGTACCTGTTATGCTTATCATATGTTTAGCATAAAATTGAGAAATTCTGAGTGGTTGGATACTCGGGTGGAAGCAAGGCATACCTAGGATGCACTCAAGTATATTCCCGATAAAATTGCTGGTATGTTACTTAATTCTAAGGTTTTACATGAGATCTGTTTTTTATTTGCAATGTTGCATCTATACAGAAACTCAAAAAATGCAAAATAAATAGGGTGTTCACGGGTTAGAACATGTTGGGTCAGGATAGAACAATAACAACTTCAAGTTAAAGTCTCATTGATGACACATTATGCTCGAGCTTATGCCATAAAATTATGTTATTTGTAAATTTGGTGTACCTATCTGTAGGCCCTGGACACCTTCATTATCGATGCATTTGAATCTGGGGAAGCTCATATAATATTTTTTTACTTTGTAACAGGATGGTGTCTATGTTGTTTTGATATATTCATGTAATTTTGTAAGCTTTTTGCAGGAATTATAAGGTACGACTCTTTTATTAGACCCCTTTTTCTATATATATTTGATCTTTCTAAAAAGAGGAACAATTACTCACTATGCAGGCTATGTAGCAGTTGCTGCAAAATCTAGAAGGGCATTGTATACGGGTATTGACCACAAAGGAGGATGAAGAAGCGTGATAGGTTAAATATCAAGACTAGGAGGCAAAAAAAGGTTTAACCAACAACATTTTTTGTCCCTATTCTGATTCTTAATACAGTAAGTTTTACCCCTTTTATGTGTCCACTTATTGATATGTATCAAAATAACTAAATCACGGGGGGTAAAAAAAACTAAAAGTTATATAATTGTTAGTGTCAAACCATAAAATTTAAGGCTGAATAGGTCATACTCATAGGTCAACTTCCTGCTTTTATCACTTTTGTTTTGTGGATCCCCGAATTTCTCTTATCAAGTATGTGTCTATTATATGAATATGGATCTACTGTTATTAACGTGTTTTTAATTTGTCGTTTTAAATGCAGTAGTATGTGTGGATCTATTGAATCAAATTCAAGTCGTCGTGAAAGGAGGGTAAGTCACATCTAATAAGTGTCACACGCCGCCCAGCAATTGGGTCATCGCTGATGTGTCGGGATCTATAGGCCGAATTACAAAGCACACATGGATCATAAGATAAGAACCCACCCCACCTGGGATCGTGCCATATCTTAACTTAACCCAAATTCAAGGGGATACCTTTGCCATCCAGGCTTGCACCAGAAAGTGTGGCACACCCTTCATGTGCTTACTGAAACCGAAGGTAATCATACATTATTCATCTGTAAAATATGAACTGATAAGGGTTATAATGCTAAAGTCGGTTCCTCCCCAGATGGTATATATACTAATATACTAATTTTTTTGTTTTTTAAATTTTTCTTTTTTTGGTTGTGTGATTTTTTGGTTTTTGGGGTAGCTAGGTTGCTTTTAGATTTGATCTCAGGACTGTGGTATACATGCATCATCCAAGAGACAACACAATATGATGTTACCTTCTTTAATATCTTGATTTTATGTACAATTCAGGTTATATTGATTCATTCTTCTACTAACAAAATTGTTCAAATTTTAACAGTGAATTTAACATCATTTTCTACTATTTTAGCTAAATTAATATTGCTTCTCTTTCAGGTATCTTCGTTAAGACGCTCACTGGTAAGACCCTCACTCTCGTGGTTGAGAGGTCAGATACCATCAAAAATGTTAAGGCTAAGATCCAGTACAAGGAGAGAATTCTCCCAGATTAGGAAAGGTTGATATTTGCTGGTAAGCAGCTCGACGACGGTCGCACCTTGGTCGATTGCAACATCTAAAAGGATTGCACTGATGTTAGAGATTAGTGTATATGCGCATGATCGTGTTTATAGTTTTAGTTAAACGATACTACACTCGACCCATTGATTTATCTAATCGTGGGGAATAACATCTTGTATCCGCAGATTGGACGTGGCTGCAATAATTTAGGAGAAAGATGAAGACCTAAGGTTTACGGGTTAGAGTGTCTGCAGAAATTTGCTTTTTTTATTTTCTCAATCAAGTAATATTAAGTTGGGCAAATCTCATTTAAATTTGTTGTCCATCATGGCGTATTTGTTTTTGTGTTCATTAGTCAATTGTTCTCCAATTTAATTGTAGACTATTTGCAATTGTAGCTTTACAACTTGTATATCATGAATGCTTTACAATATTAGATTAACGTAAATGAAAAATTCATTACAAAATACTTTAAAATGTTATAGCAGATTTTGGTTTACAAAATTGACTATATGTCGCATATAGATTTATGGTTGTTGTTACGAAAACATAGTATTTACTTATATTGTACATGTGTTTATATTCGAGTGATAATCGATTTCATTTCATGTGAATGTATGGTTTCCGACCAATATCTTGATCCACCTTAACTCGACCCGGCATAGTGACTGGATATTTAGTTAACACGTTCATTCTTTTTATCTTGACTAATACAAGTAACCATCTTAGAATTCTCGGCCGAGTCCGCCACTGTATTTATCTAAATACGACTAGATTGAAGCACGTAAAACCCGTGAATGTCCAAAAGGAGGAAAAATACATTTTAAAATACATGGGTTCTACTTGTTTAGTATTGTGTAATTCATACTGCCAATTTTGTGATGGTTAAAAGATACAAAATTTATATTATTAAAATAAATATAAATGGTCGAAATATAAAGAAGCTTAATTGTTAGAATAAATTATTTTAATACATTTTTTCTCATATTTGATTATGAGTTAATATCATTAGAATAACTTATGAAATAAGAAACAATACATTGGGTGGCCACGGAAAACAAAAAGCGAAAAACCAAACCGTAACTGTAAACACATAAACTAACACATAAACGTACTGTTGGTTATGTACACATGAACAGATCTTGCAGGCAACTTTATTATCGCACAACGAAGAGATGTGCTCAACCTATTAAGGTATGTATAACATAACAAATGAGGGTCACAATTATATCCAATGCTATTTAAATTCCTATAAAATGGTTCAGTATGCTTCTACTCTGTTATCGTTTCTTACTCAAAAGCTTTTAGGCCTGGCTACAACAGTTACATCTTTTAGTGATTTGCTTACTTCTATTTGATTCTATTACTTCTAATTTACAATAGTGGTGACATCGACAATTTTAAAACGTTTCGCTGTGAACCAGTAGTACAGGTGTCCACCTCGACCAACAACATACCACCACCATGAACACCTCACATCTCTCGCTTTGACTATATATACAGATAGTTTCGAAACTGTGGATACAAGTCTTGGATTTGCGAATACACTTAGTCATGTTGCACCTCCCAAGTCATCCAGCTTCTTTGCAGATTATGGAATGGACAGTGGTTTCTCGAAAAAAACACGTCATCAAAAGTCCAGGTAAACTATATTTACCATGGAGTTTGGTCCTAGAGTAATTCGGCTTCTCACTCTAAGGATTTTTGAACCACTCAATTCTGAATTTTGAGACACGACAATTATTTAGGTAATGTATCTTTGACACACAACACTATATGCCTGTATTATTTATTAATTAATCTATTGGCCAAAGTATATATACTAAACAAATTGAACGATATGGTTAAAACAAGTTAACATCGAGCTGTTTGTAGATTTCCTCTTACAACAGGTAACCCACATTTCGACCATTAATATGCAGCCACCATACTAATGACCAGTTTGCGAGTAATAGATTTCAAATAGAAAATCCATCAGTCAATATTAACAACAACTCAGTACATTTATGAAACAATCATAACAACCATTATAAATCTATCTAAATGATCTTATAGTGGCCTGGTCTTGGTGCTTTACACTCGAATATCTATTTCTTTGATTCTTTAATCTATAATGGAATGCATCACTGAACTACTCATAATGGACTTGTCTTCTGATATTTTGCATCACTACTTAATTATTCAAATATAAAGGTGCTTTAATATTGTATCTTATTTAATAAATTGAAGAACCCGTGAAAGAACCCATGACACCAGATAGTATAAAAACTATTATGAACGCCGAGGACTTAACAATATGGGCTACGGCGATAAACAGCCAATACATAGTTCCAAAACTGATCAACCTTGCTTTTTTAGGTGTGACATTACTATTTTATTGGAATGTAACTAACTGAAATCTATTGCAGCTTGAACCAGACGCCAAAGCCTAATGTTATGATTTATTAGCCTGCTAGGGGTGGGAAAACATCTTCTACTACTGCTGCATTGGAGAAGTTTTTGCACATATCCCTTTGTTTCAATTGTGTTGAAGGACGAGCCGGATAATTTGTGATAATCCAATTTCCCGCCTAAAACTTGTTGGAATCAGTCCCTTCACCCCCCGGACTCACACCACCCGAACACCAATCAAACCGTCAATATGGGTGTTCAATGTTTCTGTTTATTGATAAAGGGAAAACTGATTACTTCTTACTCATTATACAATGGTCTATTTATAAGTTACAAAACAACTGATAGAAACGTGGGTACTATCTACATGTGCAACCACTACTATATTTCCTATTCAAATGCCATGCAAATAGGTCATCCCACTTTCTTCCATAATACTCAGGCAAGTAAGTACCAAGTCACTTATCAAACCATGACTCATACAACCCGGTCAAAGTGTGGACTACCTGCTGTAGTGACCAACTGAACCGAACCATGACATTATCAATCAAGATTAACCAACATTCACCCCCTAATCTTGATGATCTCGACTCGAGTCTCCTCTACGGTTCTCTTTCACGATCAAAACCTCTTCATGGTCACATCTGAAACTACCTCAGTAATGCAACTTCCAACATCAAACTAACTGATTCAACACCACTACACTTTTGTTGAAGTATTCCTGCTTTGATGTCTTCTTGTTCGACGAGAGCTACTCCTTATGGGAATTACATGCTGCCTTCTGCTGCCCATTCCTTGCTAAGCAGCTCAACACTCTTTTCTTCTTTCGTTTGTTCTCCTTCTTACTACTTTTCTACTTTCAAGAAAATAGTCCTTGCCACCTTTCTTGCTATTATTCTTGCTAAAGTTCTTGCCAACTTTGTTGCTTCTTTCCTGTTTTTCAAAAACAGTTCTCAAAACTGTTCTTGCTTTCTCTCTTTCTTGTGATCACAACACATGATCAACTTCCTTCGGTCTTTGTGTGAATCTTCCGGTCATTTGATTCAACACTTCGGTCTTCAGCTATTAAAGCTTCGGTCTAGACAACCTGCCGTTCACGGTTATCTTTTCGGTCTTCGGTCTAATATTTCTCAGGTGAGCCTTTGGTCTCTTGTCACCTGTTATTGGTCTAGGTGCTGCCCGGTCTTTTGCAGCTCCTCGGTCTTTTCGGTCTCCTTTCTTCGGTCATCGGTCTTTCGGCCTTTCGGTCTTCGGCCTTTCGGTCTTCAGCCTTTCGGTCTTCGGCCTTTCGGTCTTCGGCCTTTCGGTCTTCGGCCTTTCGGTCTTCGATCTTCGGTCATCGGTCTTTGATCAACAGTATCATTCGGTCATTGCTGTTGAAACTCGGTCTTCCTTATCTTTCTCGAGCAACCCGCGGTCACGGTCTCGGTCGTGGTTGCCTCGGTCTCGGTCTTGACATAACTTGTCTCGGTCTCACGGTATTCTCGACGGCGTCGGTTCACTTTTTTTTTCTACTCTTGATTGCATGGGGTTTCAAACAGCCCCTTTTCGGCTTCTGCTTTGCAGCCAAGGGCTACACCCTTTTCTTGAACCGACTCTCTAACCCGCCCTTTGATCGAACTCCGCGCTCTAATACCAAATGTTGGAATCAGTCCCTTCACCCCCCGGACTCACACCACCCGAACACCAATCAAACCGTCAATATGGGTGTTCAATGTTTCTGTTTATTGATAAAGGGAAAACTGATTACTTCTTACTCATTATACAATGGTCTATTTATAAGTTACAAAACAACTGATAGAAACGTGGGTACTATCTACATGTGCAGCCACTACTATATTTCCTATTCAAATGCCATGCAAATAGGTCATCCCACTTTCTTCCATAATACTCGGGCAAGTAAGTACCAAGTCACTTATCAAACCATGACTCATACAACCCGGTCAAAGTGTGGACATTATCAATCATGACATTATCAATCAAGATTAACCAACAAAACTATGGCTAAAATATAGTTTTATTTTTGAATTTTGAAAGATTTTTTTATGTGTTCTTTATCTATACTATTAAGTGTTCCTGATGCAGTTTGTTTCTACTAATGAAACTTAGTGATAGTTTTGCGGCTTACTAGGAAACTTTATTCTTGATATATCGAGCACGTGTCTTGCTTTTGCTAACTTTGAGTCACTTAATATGTACCAAAGCTGAAAACAATAGCTCTTCAAACCAGCAAAATGAGGTTGTTCTCATGGTATGCAAAACTTGTGGAATGAAAGGTGACCATTCGACCTTAAGGTTCCCTAATGGACAATGATGCACGTAAAGTCACCTCCCTAACCATAACCACCTTTGTAATGATCTATGTGATATATGACTTCTTCTTACCTATTAATTATGAATTTACGATATATATATATATATATATATATATATATATATATATATATATATATATATATATATATATATATATATATCAACAAATGACTTTTATATTATGACTTACAAATGGATGTTTCTATATCTTTTTTTTGGTTGATTGGTGAAAAAGATTGAAAATGACGACATTGTGTGTCATTGTCGCAACTTGTAAGCATATCAATATGTACTTTCCTAATATAAACACATTAATAAAGAATAGGAGTAGATACTTAGTTACTAGATCAATGTGTTCATTATACCTCTTTAAGAATACGTTTATAAGTACATCAATGTGTTGAACAATTTGATGTTTTGTCTATTCTATGTGTTATGGATGTTGGGTCGAATGCTACGACTATTTTTTTTCAATGTTTTGAAACCTGGTTTCACTCGGCCGGTCAACTGGTTGAATCGAATCCGGTTAAAAAATGGGTCATTTGACACCGTTTTCACATTTTCGAAATTCAATTATATCCATCGGGTTTGGAGTGATCTAGGTCAACCGGTTCTCGAGACCAGTATGGGTTTCAATTTTAAACAGAAAACAATCAAAACAAAAACTTATTGAAAAAAATAATAATACTAATATAAACAGAAAACGTAACCAAAAAACCAAAAAAACACACCAAGCACAAAATAAAAATAAAACGACAACAAAAGCTAATACACAAAATAAGTATACGAATATAAAAAGATTAAGTCTTATAAAATATCAATCCGAGTAACGGTAAAATCTTAGAGAAGATTTACGATCGCTGAATTGCCAGGGCCCAAAAAACCGGAAAAACAAACCATAACTCAAAACAAAAACATACTCTTAGAAAACATTTACGATCATTGGGTGGCCATGGCAAAAATATCAGAAAAGCAAACAATAATTGTGAACAAACCACGATCACTGGGTGGCTAGGGCCCACAAAAAGCAAAAAACCAAACAATAACTGTAAATACATTAAAAAACACAAACGTAAAAAAAATTATGAAACGAACCCGCCCGTTGGGCGGGTTACGGGTTTGGTTCGTAAGTCTTTTCATGATACAATATCGATTACTTATAACGATTGTCGTTTTTCTTTTTACAGAGAATCCTTGTTCCTCTCCTGCTTTTGACTGATGATAATGAAACACATCGCCCATGTGAGAATAGCGTTTTTGTTAAAAGAAAACTAACCTTTTAATAGTGGTCAGGCTTGGCTCACACAACGGACAAGTTTGGTTCATAAATCTTGTTTTGAAAGAATGTTTTCTTGGGAAACCTGGGTCTCCAACTCAACATTGCGAGTCGACTAATCCCACAGTTTTGGGTTTGTAATTTCATTTTCCGTGTTAAAGATATAAAGATGAGCAAACTATGTGGTTTTTCATTTTTAGGCAACATGGAACCTGATTTATGGTTATTATCACTATAACTACGACAACAAAATGGTCAATGTGCAATAAGGGGAATATACAAATATTTATTTATGGTAACAAATGTAGATAAGCAAAGACTTATTTAATATCTCATATGCCATTAAAAAATTACCTTCTACGTCCTATTTTTATTGACCTCATTATTATTTTAGTTTGTCTCAAAATATTGTCCATCTTTTTAAATAAAAAGTCAAAATCTTCTAATTTTCCATTTTTACTCATATCCATCAATTTTTATATGGAAACTATATTCTCTAATTAATGCATTTAAAGGGTAGATTTGTATTTATAACCGTAAGACGTCCACATTCAATTAATCTATCATAAATCCTAAAAAAATTGTTAGAAACTTATTAAAATGAGACAGAGGGAGTAACATCTTTTAGTAATGGAGAATAAATGCAATAAATGTGCAAAAAAAACACATTCAAACTGAAAAGCCACACATAACACAGTGTCATTATGTGACGGCCCTAACTACTTAAGTCTCCGCCAACAAATTGGCAATAAAATGTGAATAATAAAATAGAAAGATATGGTAATTGACATTGGAATGAGGATTGGTCCAAAAAGTATTTAAAAATGAATCATAAAATGAGGCGATTCTTCTTTTTTATTCACTTTTACTTATCATAAAATATAGTGTTGTGTTTGTGAAATCAGGTGAATCGATTTCAGTCCTGAATAAGAGTTCATGATGTCTGTAATGTTGTTGCAGTTGGTTCTGCTACTACTGCTACATGCCTACATTTGGTGTAATCAGTAAGAAGTTGCAATAGACACATTTATATGTGAGCTTTTATTTATCACTATTATTATTATAGTATCAGAATTAATTAACTTAATATTTTTGCCTATGGTGTTTTTAGTTCATGGATCACTTACGTGGCGTGGAAGGAACGTCATGTTAGGTTCAGTATTGGGCATAACGGTTTGCTTCCCTTTAGACGAGTTATCTGAATGTTTTAGTTTATATATAATTGAAACTGAAATTGGCCCGCATGGTACACACAAATCATCATGTGTGTTTACTAAAAACATGGCATCTTGAGTTTTACATACAGGTTTAAATAGAACATCTTTAACCTAGAAACAACATTGTCATCTTGAGATGTGAACTTGACATCTTGAGTTTTATATGTATATGTATTAGGATGACAATGTTGTTTTGGAGTTACATTCTAGAAAATGCTCATTGTTAACAATGTTGTTTTGCAGCAAAAGGTGTAGAAAGAGACTTATGTACGGTGCAACTTAATTCTGTATGGCTTCAAGGGTAAGCTTCTTTATGTTCATTTATTATTGTTCTTTTATATCCATGTTTGTTTGATTCATTGTAGGTATTCCACGTGCATTTATTTATGTTGCAAAATTTTAGTAGATAAGTTCTTTTCGCGATTCATGGTATTCTGTTATGTTGATTTGCATGCTCAACATCTGAACAAGGGCAACATGACGTTTGATTCATCATAGGTATTCCACGTGCTCTTATTTATTTTCCAATATTTCAGGTGTTTTAATTTTCAAAATATAAAACAGACCGAGAAGTGTTTGAATTAGTTATAACAATGGCGCCATGTATTTAAAGTCGGCTGCAAGTCTGCAAATATATATATTAAGTGACACTGATTCACAATTGAAATACCCATTCCTAAATATAACCCCTAACAGTTGCAATAATCAGGTAATACTTTCAGAATTTATTTCATTAGGTAGCCTTGGTTTGTTCAACTTTAATGATACGGTTATAGTTCTTCTAACTTTGACGAAGTTGCAGAAGTTAATGATTTTGGACTTTTACGACTTGCTCCAGTTGCTGATATGGAAGGTATAGTCCCTGGTCATGTATCCACAGTTATTAACAGAACTTTGGTAAGCATCATTTTATATATGAATGGTGGAATAATGAGCAAGTTTATTTCTTCTTTTATTATTTCGTATATCTTATAAGCTTTAGATGTCTTGCGTCATACACTCAAATTTATCTGTTTTTGCATAAAGGGTTGGAATTAAAACCTCTGCGTTTTGGGGTTGTTAGGTACTTTGTTTGATACAACAGCTCTAAAATACTTATATGTATGCCTAAGATATATTCATGTTTATATGGCTACATGATGATAATATTTTGGTGGTAGATGTGTTTTCTTTTCAAGTTTGGTGTAGCACTAAAGGAAAGAATGATGGAGCAACGGTTTCTACTATCACAGTTTTTATAAATGATCTTAAAAATCTAATATCTAAAGCTTAGTGTATCCTCATATCGTACTCCTATCAGTATATCGAAACAAAGAGACCATCAGACTCCTGCAAGATATATTAAGATTACTGTTGGTGGGGTAAGTGTGGTAGTTTTATTTTTGTTTTGTTGATAATCGAGAAAGTTGTGTGCTTTATGTAAGTTTAATGTGGGTTGCTATTTTATAGGATGCCTCCCACACTTCGTCTCCATTTAGAGATGATTCAAGGCCAGTAACTGGAGAGGGTGCAGGATCAGTAATGCTCTGTATAGAAGAAAAGTATGCTTTTTTTACTTATATTATATCTCAAGTCTTACTGTTACTACACTTATAACGTCTAATAGTTTTTGCATATATTAGTGTTTGAGTAATTAGATTTTATCATTTATTGCAAACATACCTTCTCTCTTTTGGGAATTGCTGAAATATTATGACCACTTTGAGGGAACAACTGAAAGCTGTGTCCAAATATTGTGGTGTTATTTGCATTTACATTATTATGATCTATTCAAAAGTTTATAGTTCAAAAATTTGAGCACTACTTATAAGAAATCTCCATCTCGAGCTTTAGTGAATTGGCTATATACTTGAAAAACATGGAAAAAGTATATGAACCACCATAGGTGGTGTCAATTGGGGCAGGTCTAAATATGAACCAAATTTGACCCATTACCCGACCCATTACATGTTCCTGTTCAGGCATACCCATGTTATTATGAGGAAAAAATCAATCCCATTCCTGAACAAATAAAAAAATCTTTAACCTAAACAAACGCCACCTTAGAAATTTGAAAATGAACAAAAAAGTGTTGAATCATGTCTAACTCGACCTGACCTGACTGACTGCATACATACTTAAAATGTATCTGTTTGGCTAAAGAGCGTGTCACTGTTTGGACCAGCACGACTTACCATAGCCTGATTGGAGTCGTAGTTTTAGAGTATCTGTCTTGACCAAAACCCATGTTGAGCATATATCCAGCCTATCTGACCCGCCGTTTTGTTGTAAGAGGTGTTTGGGATTGCATAAGTAAACAACTTATCTACTTATTCTCTCTGCTCTCTTTTACAAACGCAAAAAAGAATATATTTTTATTTTCTGTTAAGCTTATTAGTTGTCACCATGGTGCTGCGTAGAGCGAGGCCTGAGGTGCACCATAATGTTGACCTGTTGGAGCATGAGTTGCATGATTGCCTCCTGGTTTCTGCAAATAAATAATATTATTGTATCAGTCAGATCCCAAAAGTTAATACTGGTTCAAGACTTACATTCAATACGTAATAAAAAAGAGTGACCAAATGCACCAAAGTCTCCTTGGTTTTGCAAGGGTTGGGTGACATGAAACTGTCTCTCTAAATCGAACCACAATAACCATAGTCGGATAATTAACTGATGCCATAACTTAGAGATGGGTCTACTTTAGGTTATATTTTACCTTTTAACAGGTTAATAAGGTAAAACAAAAGCGGTTTAAAATTTGACCAAAGTGTAATCTCTATGGCACTGGAGTAATGTATAAGCAAACACGATATAACATAATAGAAGCTGTGCATCTTCTATCTAATGTTTGTTTGCGCTTTTTAACGATTAACATAACAAAACAAGCTAAATTTGGTAGGGAATGTGAATCGACAACAGGTAGACACAAGGAAAAGAACGATGACACTCTGAATCTACTTCCATGAAGAGGACCCCTACCACAAGGAACAACAATATCCTAAGCTCTAACGAAGATAACGCATATGGTAAATATTGAGAATGAAACTGAACTCGAAACTGGTTTTGAGATCAACTATTATGTAGTTACAAATAATTTACAAGAACAAATTACCGAGATGCCGCCTTGTCTTAAAATTGATTAGGTGGATTACAGTCAGAGGGCAGAGGAGGTTCCCGAGAATTCTTTAAGTGAGGGTTTAGATGCTCAGACCGTGGAAGTTGAAGTTCCACTAGATAGCATCTTGATAGAGGAACATAAATCTGAGGATGAAAAAAAGGGTAAGAGATTTGCTCAGTTAACGCTCAATGATCCATTTATAGTGGATGTCATGGTTTAATCGATAGACTTATTTTTGTTATTTGATCTTTGATACTTTCTGATAATTTGTTTGAGCTTATAATTGTTTGTCTGAAATTAATCAAGGCTAGCTTCTCTCTAGCTAAGTTACACTTCTGTTTCATTTTCAATTCAGCTCGTGAAATTCATTGCTAATCGGCAAGTTGCGCCTGAGATTCACACCAACTTTATTAGTAGAAACAATTCTAGTTGGTGATTTCCTCTAAGCATCTATTCTACGCCTACAAGCTTATTTCTCTAAACCACTAACATAAATCTTTTAACTACTTTACTCCATTGGATTTATTGTATCAGTTATGGTTCTCTTTTTTATGAAGTAGCAGATCAGCGTTAGTGGCTTACTGTGTGCTTTGACAAACTAATGGCTGATGTCTCAAAATATATCATCAAAGAGACTATAAGCTTATAAATGATATGCTTACATGGTTGGGGAGCAAAATAGAGAACTTGTATTAGTTATAACAGAATCAACATGCTTTTCATTTTTTAGTATAGTTATAAAACCAAGAGACAAAAATGAATGCATAAATCTTTCGTTAAACCTCAATAATAAATGATAAACGTTTCATGGAGTTAATATTAAGGTTGAAGAATTCATGAGCCAATGTGGTAATAAAAAAACACTCGAACCATATCAGAAAATTGTATACAATTTAAAAAGATAACTTAAGGTAGTATCATTAAATAGCAATATTTTGAAAACCGATTTTCAAATCGATCTGATCAAGTCACTGGTTGACCCGGGTCAATCTGGTTCATTAAAAAAAGTTTCTTCATATTTTTAATAATTAAAAAAATTTATACATAAAAACCATGGAAATTTTCATATATTTAACATATAAACTATTTACCAACCAATATAATAAGTAAAAATAAAATCTCGTCGTAAATACGTATTTTTTTTTAAAACCCAAAAAAAATCGAAACCCGGCCGGGTATCGAGAACCGGGTTGACCTGGGTCATCCCAAACTCGACGGATCTAACCGGGTTTAGAAAATGTGAAACCCGGGTCAATATGACCCCTTTTTTGGCCGCAACAGGTCAACCGGTTCACCACCGGGTCGACCCGGGTCTGAAAACAATGTTGAATAGTCCTACGACCAACGTGTGCAAAGTTCTAAAAGCCTCGCAAAAACGTGAGGCTTGATCTCCATGTCACGCAATAAATAAGGTTTGAGCTTAAAGTTTGAATTTAGACGATAAGTAAAAAAACGGGAAAACTCGCGATAAAACAAGATCCTTGATGGCTTTTTTATATTCATTTTCGATAAATATCTATTTTATAATAAAATACTTTGTTAACTTTATTTCCTATGTATTATACTTTTTGTGACCTTAATATATTTATAATATGATATAAATATATAAATTTATTTATTTTTTAAAATATTTTGTGACGCTTTATTCATGCTTTAAGAACGCCAAAACTCTTTATGGCTCACAAAAACATCAGGTATGAGAATAGTTAATATTATGATGCCATGATTATATGAATTCAGAGACAAGATTTAGACCATCACATCCTTTTAATATGTCACTACATCTTTAACGATCGGACTATTATCGCTCACAACAATGTTGCAGTTGAGAAATCGTTTTTGTTAGTGTTTGTTCTATTTTGCTTGATGTTAGAAGTTACTTTAGAATAATTTATATAAATAGTTAATAGTTAAATCCAAGTTGGATTTCTAATCAGATGAAGAGTTTAAACAAAACCATATCAAGGCCTGGAAACATGAATGTGAGGCTTATATTTTATTATAGCTGTCTCAAAATAAATGTCTACATTTGACTTTTGAAATTTATATTTTCGAACTTTGACGTTAAATATCTTTGTGTGAATTATATAATACTTGATGCAAAATATATGAATGGTTAGAGTTTTAAATTTATTTTCATTGATATAAATTTTATCAAGTATTGTATAACAAAAACAAACATATTTATGGTCAAATTTTTGAAAAAAGATTTAAAAAATCAAATGTTGACGCTTATTTTGGGATGGAAGAAATAGCTAAATGATATGCTAACTATTTAGGATAACTTTTTAGCTTAATGGATCATAAATAGATACCTAGCAACAAGCTAAGTTTAGGCCCTCTATCATATTAATATAACTCCCCACCTCTTAACGAAAGGCTTTCGCACCAAGCTGGCGCCATAGCCACCATGCGAGTGAAAACGACACCGCTCCCTGGCTCTTTTTATATTTTTGTGTATAGTTCATACACTCTTATTATAGAAAGATAGTTTGAAAATAAATCATTTTCTTCTTACAATACCATGGTCACTGGTGAACTGATTAAAATGTATATAATGACATAAAAATTAGGATAATTATTATCTTGACAATGGCGATTATTATAAACCAATGTCAAACACTATTAAATATTCATTTGCTTTAATTAAAGACGCTGTTCTCACAAGGACATAAGATTAACTGCTATGACAAACATTAAAACCATTAGAACTGAGCGACAGACATTGTTTCAAATCAAATATTCACATGGGACAAAACACGTCCGTTGGGTGGGCCAGGGACTAAAAGTACACGTCCGTTGGGTGAGACGACGCCAAAAAATTTTAAAAGTTAGTTTGCTTATAACAAGGACGATCTTCTCACAGGAAAAAGTATATGACCCACTGTTGAGAGTTAAAAACAAAAGAAGAATGAAGCTTCTCAGTGTAGTAAAACACAATTACTATCAGAACTGAACGCCAAACGTTGTTTCAAAAGAAGATTTTTGGACCAAACCCGCCCGTTGGGCGGGTTATGCAACTAGTATATATATATATATATATATATATATATATATATATATATATATAGATATATACACATATATATATATA